>JAWWEQ010000010.1:1114698-1180336 GCA_035583055.1 Torymus tubicola
CAATTCAAGAAGAAATAGTCCAAAAACCAACGATATCAAACCCAATACTAATAAACTCAACACATAAGAAAAAGGTATAGGTTGGTTGGTATAGGAGGAAGAAATTGTACTCTGTTTCTGCATAAAATATTACGAGGAAATGCTATAATATAAAACAGCAGAAAAAATAAGAAAAACGTATAAAAAATGGTTATTTACAACTGCTTTTGTACTTAAATGTCGTTAAGCATTTTATCGTAAAGGTAATCCGTACTCTGCAAACTCATACAGTAGTTACAGTACGAATACGGTCAGCCGCAATAAAACCTAGCTTTCAACATTTCAGAATGAATTCCCTTCACAATCACTTTTGCAAAATATGTTCACGCTAAATGGTTAATGTTACGTACCGGACAACTCGACCGCACTTTCATAACAACGATAAAAGAGAGAGAGAGTGAGAGAGAGAGAAAAAAGTCAATAAAAGTGGAAGCAAGCGCGTGCTGGTCCCGCGCGCATAAATTGTCAGTTGAAAAGATCCGCGCATAACGTCGTCGTCGTCGTCCATCCGTCGCTATATGTATATGCACTCTCCACACGTTCGTTAGAACGCAAAATTTACTATCGCACCATGCGAAATTCCTTCCTTGCTCCCTTGAACTTTAAATAACGCATAAAAATAGTTTATAACGAAATTTACAGCCGCGCGTAAACGCGAGCGCTCGCTCGCGACAGTACAATTCCACGCTATACCTCGCGACTATAAATAATGAACTCTCTCTCTCTCTCTCGCTCGTTCTCTCTTTACAGTGGATCTCTGGCGAACGTCGTCGTTGCTGTCATAGTAAGCCTCCACTTTGTATCGCCTTTTTCTCTCTTCCTCTCGCGAATGATGGAAAAATAAATGACGAGCGTCAAGAGAGAGAGGAGAGAGAGAGAGAGTCATTTGTAACAATTGTACCGAGAGAGCTGGAACCTGTTCTCGGTGAAATTTTTCGCTAGGCAGAAAGACAGAGTGCTGTTCTCTCTCTCTCTCTCTCTCTGTCTCTCTTGATGTTAAAAAGCGAGTAATTAATGATCCGACAACTCCGACGGAGTTTCACGAATAAAAAGCTATTTATATTAAGGGGTAGAAGTAGAAGAAGAAGAAGCTTAATAACACGGAAGAAGACACGACGCGCTGGCTGTTGCTGCTGTCTCATGTTTGCTTGTCTCGACGAAATGACGGATGGAATAAAAATATCGAAGAAGAGCATGCACGCGCGTCAGGTCGAGCTTTTACGACGGTGCCTTTGCCGCTGCACAAATAGTGTGCTTAACAATAAACACGCGCACGCGCGCATGAGACAGAGTATTTTCGCGAAAACTATAAAAAGTTTTATTGCGTATCAATGTTTGGGTGAATGCGGGAAAAAGAGAGAGAGAGAGAAAGAGAGAGAGAGAGCAGCGGTAATCGTAAAACGCGCGCTCGACTATTTCTACTTCTATTTTTCTACGTATTTATAAACATTTCCCGTACACCTTTATGTCTATATATATATATATATATATACATATCGTATATATACGACGTTTACAGAACGACGTATGATCCCCATTTTTTTTCTTTCTTTTTTTTTTATTCTTCAAAACATTCGCGGTGTTATCTACATCGCAAACGTTCGCGCGCGTATAGCAGCACGTATACCTCGTAAAGCGAATATCAACTGCGCCGCTCTAAATATTCTTCGCAGTCATTTGCATGGTAACTAACTACTTGTCCGGCATCTCTCTTTCTCTCTCTCTCTTGCGAGGTATTTCGAGAGGCTCAAAAACTCGCTGAATAAGACAAATAATAATAATAACGGGATTGTTCTGCCCCCTGTTGGCTCCGTAGCATTCCCATGCAAATCCGTAAAAGATTCTCGTCGTCCTTTGCCTCATTCTTCGTCCTGCCGCGTGTTTTACACGCGATACGAATGAATAAAACAAATTGCTCAGAATCCTCAAGCGTCGCGATAATAATAATAATAATAATAATAACACGACGACGTCAAGTTCTGTTTCTCTCTTATACAACACAGTATTCTATATATACTGTTGGTATATACATATATACGCGTATCGACAAGGGATGCATTATTCCTGAAGATTAGTCGTGTCAACGGGCGTATAGAAAAAGGAATAAGAAAAGAAAGAAAAGATATATATATATATATATATATAAATGTGTGACACGAATGAATTCGAATCTGCTCAGTCATGCATATACACGTGCGAATATTACACTATACAGAGCACATGAATAGATACAGACACGCAGCGCGGTGGCATTGAAGGAGGGAAAAGAGAAGGAGGAGGAACGTCGTAAAACGCACACTTCTACGTATACACTTATGAAGGTATATTCTCGATGGCACTGGTGTACACCTGAATTTATATCCACACGCATATCAATACCCCACAGTTATATATATATATATATATATATATATATATATATATCCACAAGTGCCTACGCGTTCGTACGCTCGCGTACACTTCACTTCCGTGTGGCAAGATACTGCGAAATAGAGAGGCGAAGGAAAGATGAAAAGATATTTTACAGCTCTCTCTCTCTCTCTCTCTCTCTCTCGCGTGGACGACGCACTGGGCGCCATAAAAGATATGTACATTATATATATATATATATATATAGTGCCTACTGCTGCTTCGTACGCGCGTGTTACGTGGCAAATCGCGTAAGATCGAGATACCCGCGAGATTCTCCTCGTAGAGATAGTAGTAGTTGTTCCTGTATGTGTGTATTTATATATATATACAGATACACATGCACAAACGCGCGTGAGCACAGATGTATGTATACATGTATATATGGACACAGAGCAATAAACCTCGGCAACTGGAGATTGCGCAGACCCTATAGCAATCTTTTACTTTTTTTTTCCTCTCTTTCCTCTTGCTTTCTCTTCTTTTCGCGTATGTGCCATAAGAGAAATATAGCAATAAACTAAAGGAGAACCGCGACCAGTGATATTCTTTCATACGCGCGTAATCCACGAATTAAAGCTACGAGATTATTTATTTATTTATTTATTTATTCTTCGAGTATAACGTATATAATGAGGATCAGTCGAGCAATCAACCTTACGCGACGACGTTATATCGATTATATTATCAAGATGGCTTGCATTATTCATAAAGTAAAGGCTGGTATACGCTACATGACGTGCGTATAATCGTGCGGGTGTGAAGAGCGACGCGCGATCCACCCTTCATTCTTCTTTTTTTTTTTGCAGCCTGCGATTAAACGTCCGGGGATTCGTCACTCGTAAACGATACCCTTCGAGAGTAAAAGTGCTCCTTGAATATTAATAACTTCTATAGTATATACTGAGTGGCAGGAGACTGAGATACCGAGTAGAGGAAATTAGCAGTATGCAGATTATTATTTTCTTTTTTTTTCGGGAGAGGACGCGAAGGTGTAAGAGGTGAAGATTGATTTGGTTTAAGGTAAGTTGGTATAGGTATATATGCGTGAAAGGTGTGGGCGAGAGGTAGTGAGCTTTTAGAAGACGAAGGAATTTTTATAGGATCGATATTATTGATTGCGGTATAAATACGTGTGAGCGTGGTTTGTAACATGATAGAAAGTGGACTATTTGTAGAGATGCCGGAAATAATGTTTAAATACGATTTCGAAGAAATTATTGTATTATCCGATTACCGTGTTTATTTTAAAGTTTATTTATTTGTATTGTTATCTATTGTTCCTCAGCTTATTCTAAAGAAGAATACGATTGAAATTATTCATAAGGGTGAAAAATTAGTTTAACACGATAAAAAAAAATAACACTAAAAAGTTTTCGTTGTCCGACTATTATACGTTTCAACTACTTAATATTTTAAAAACTTACTTAATAATTCAAACAAAACGATTAATTTATCTTATTAGGCATTGTCAATAATATATTTGACATAAACGAATATCGAAGGAGGATATCCTCCAATTATAAAACATAATCCAATATCTTTCCTCTTCCATTTCCGATTTCCGCTTCAAATCGATTGATACAATATTAACAATTTTATCGAGCAATTATCATTCTTCTTACCTTAAATTAAGATTTCACACCAACCTATACCTTCTTCTCACCACTCCAACGACTTTATCTCCCACCTAAATCGCTAAGCTGAAAAAAAAAACAAATCAGTGCGTACCGACGAAAGCGCGCGGCGAACAAACTAACGAGCCAAAAGAAAAGCACTTGCGGTCGATTCGAAGCAAACCGTCGAATCGACGATGTCCAACGAACCGTTAAAGATCCGATACACCTGCGGAATAATCGCGGCTGCGCGAGGTGAATAATCATTTCCCGTCGTAACGAGGCGAGAGATCGAGGCAGTTTAACTTCGTACTCTCTCTCTCTCTCTCACACTCGTGATTTCGTTCCACCTTTCGCGTTTACTCATTAACACTTGGCCGCACACGTCGGCCGCGATTTACGAGCACAGACCGCGAGGATTTATCGCGGCCCGACGTGAGAGTAAGAGAGAGAGAGAGAATTCCGAAGAAGATATTCTAAGAGCACCGCAATCTTGGGAGGTGGGCGAAAGATCTTGATGTGTATATGGGCGAGAGGGCGAAAAGATTGTTATTTTTTCAGCCGGATGGAGAAGGAGGAGGAAAGGAAGGGAAATTTATGGGAGGGAGGCTTTTTGGACGCTGTAATTTGCGAGCCGCAAGTGTATTAGGGTGTATGGTAGGAACAATCAGTTTTTTTTTGCGTATAATAGTATCTATATATACGCTTCATGAAAGTGTCAACAGACAATTTTTTCAATGTTTCCTGGGAACCGTGAGTAATGTCCCAAAGGTCCATTGCTGCCAAGCGCTTTAGACATTATTAAACAACAGTTGCGGCGTGTAATGAAAGACCCTGCGGGACGTTTAAACCTGATTTCTCGACGGTCGTTTCGCGATGTTATTAAATCGCCGGAAAATTGACATTATATATAATGAGATAAATTCGATTATGTAATCGGCTGTACTCAAATAATTCGTGATAATAAGGTATATTGTGAAATACAACGTACGGGAGAACTTCGACACGTGGAATTGTGGAATTCCTGTGCATATATAGCGGCACAATTTCCCGGAACAATTAGAATAACTTATGAATGGACTGAAGTTCATTTAAGCTCTGGGACTCCCAAAGGTCATACACTCAGAAGCGCTCGTACTCAATCACGCGCGCGTATATGCGTAGTGCGTGAGCACATATAGAATGTTGGACAAAAGTTTGGAAACGCATGTGTGGTGAAAAGGAATTGTGCTGAACGTTTAGATTTGTTCGATAATAGTTATGGTTTTCCTGTTAAATTAGATGGTGCGAATGAATTTTAGTAATTGGTTGTACAAGATTGTAGAACGTTTTAATAATGAAAAGTGCTTATTTAAACAAAACAAAAATATATGTGAATCTTTCGGAATGTTCGTTTTAGACAATTTTTATTTTTAATACTAAGGACTGACTACCTTGAGAATTTTTAAATTTTAAACTTATTGCTTGTACAAGACCAAAAATTTAAGTACATTTGAAATGCGACATATTTGCTCAATCATAGCCTACAACATCCTCTTGTAAAAATCCAACTTTATTATCTCGACTCGTAACAAAACCCGCAGTACACCTTAAATTTCAAAGAAAGAAAAAAAGAAAGAAAATCCTACCTCTGACTTCGTCAAAATTTACAGCTCTAGAAACCCCTGACCTATCATTGTTCAAAACCATCGAAACACACGTATACCCACCTGCCAGCCAAATCCTCCAGGACCCTACGCCTCCACAAAAAAAAGAGACAACCACCACTATCACCCATCAAACAAAGGCGCAGTGTTCTCATCCCTTCGAATCTCCATCTCCCATCCGAAGCCATAAAATACCATCGCAGTACAATCACGCGTATACGTATATACTCTCACCACTCCCGCGTTCGAAGTCGATGGCCCGTCGATGCATATCCGCAAGTCCGTCTCTCTCTCTCTCTCTCTCTCTCTCTTCCTCTTTCGCTCGGTTTGTCCAGCACGCGGGCATATTAACGAATATACCGGCTCATAAATCATGGCGGCGCGAAGCGCGCGCGAGCCAATCGGCCTCAGAGCGCGCGCAAGGACTCCACGCCCCGGAAATTACGTGTCCGACTCTAAACTCCGATGATTGATGAGCACGAGCAGGCAGTCAGGAGGGTGGAGGTAGTAGATGAGGATGGTATAGGGAGCTAGAGGTGGAAGGTAGAGGAGGAGGAAGAGTAGTGTGTGTATGCCCTTTCAGATGCGAGAGAGGGTTTCTTTTGTTGACGCCGGTGGCTTTTGTCGAACGATGCTCTCTGCGTGTAAGCGTGGGGTAGTTTTGGAGTTCGGAGCTTTGGGTGGGAGGGGGGGCTTCGGTGTTAGGGAATTATACAAGTTTTTTCGATGTATATATGTATGATTGAAGAATATAAATATTAGAGATTATTGGTATGTAAGATATAGTTTATTTTTTAGCTTGAATTTATTATTTGTAAGGTCGTTTGATGTTCATAGTGTTATCGACACGTATTTCGTTTAAAGGATCATAATAAAGAACAAGTTTGTATTGAAAAATGTTGTAATTAACTATAACGTATTACGGTAACTTATTTATTGTATCTCTTCCTGGATTTAAATTGGTATACTATAATTGGATTTTGTATTTTTAATGCTCTAGAGGCGTATAACTGACAGTAACTCAAACTAAACAGTAACTGAAATTTGCTGTAATTGAAAAAAAGTAATAATAATGTACAATGAAAAAAATTTCGTGACACATTTACCAAAAGGTATAAAATATTAACATTAAAAATCAATGTACATTAATTTGAGCAAGTATCGTGCCAATGATTGGGAGCTGTTTTTTAAATTACAATTGTTATTAAATTTTCTTCATTTACAGGTACACTGTAAGAAAACTTCCATATATATAGATATGCAATGTGTACATTTGGAAACTCAAAATGTAAACACAGTATATCTATATATATGGAAGTTTTCTAACAATGTATGAAAAGTTTCTTCTGAAAAATGCAGTAATTATTACACTTTGAAGTTCACTGTTTGATTGTTAATTTTGTGTTACTATTTATTACAGTTCGATTGTAAGTTAAAACTTGATGAAACAAAATCGCGTTGATGACAAGTCCAATCAAATGTATCTCAATTTTCCGGACAATCTACGTCAGTGACAACGAAAAAATGTATAAATCATATTCGCTTGGAAATTGATTCGCACCATAACAGTCGTATATATATAGACACCCTGAATATATCGTGAACTCAAATTGTAACCCAACCCAACCCAACCCTTCACGTCTATCTTGACAGTTCTATAAACGATTTTCAGAACAATCTTTTTTGTTTTATTATACACGGTATGTTGAAGAGGAATGTTTTTGTTTTTACATATATATGCGAAATGTAATATCGACACGATTGTTATTACATTTCATTTCAGATTTATGAGAAAACTTTGTTTTTGCCGTAGGTTTCTGAGTATTTTGATGAAATTTTTCAAAGCAAGAATTTCATAAACCAATGCATCCTCATAAAAAAAATTGAAGAAAAAAAATTCATTTTCTCTTACCCTCGATAATTCAATTTTGTTACTGTTACTGTTATTCAGTGCACACGGTATTTTAAAAATATTACTTCTACCATCATCTTTATGAATTTCTTTTTTTCATTCAAACATCTTATCAAAAAATTTTAATAAAGTAGATATATACACACTAAAGTCTTTACGATATGATAAGAATTTCTTCTTGAAGCACTGCGTGATTTGCACATGAAAACGTCCTCGTGTTACGATCGCGCGTATGGCGATTTCTCTCATAAAATTTGCGTCCCCGTGCGCCTGTCGTAAACATCAAAGCGGTCAAGAGGGGCGCCAGGAAAGCTTGAGCTATATAGCAAAAGAGAAACCCTCGCGTGTAGCTTTCCTTTTCCTCACTATACAGTCCATGCGAAAAGTTCATTCCTTCTAAGATTTCCGCAACCCACCTGTGTAGTTATATATATATACGACCCTTAAAAATAAAACGAAAAACAAAACCATCAACGAATCACTGCTCATCCGACATTACAGCTCATACACTTGCAATCACATTTTCCCCTTCCTAAACCCTCTTCTTCTCCACTATACGAATATAAATCTCTCGCTCGAAATCCGCTCTCGTCGCACGGACTGTACGGCAGCTGGTACCCCCGAAGGCGAAAGAGACGGATAAGCGGGTGCTCGCGTGAGCACGAGGCTGGAGAGGAAATATGGCGCGTCGTCTAAACGGTGGAATCCTCTCTGCTCTCATGCGGACCTTCTTTTCGAGAAAAGAGAGATCGACTATCGGCGTTGCTGCTGCTGTTGCAGCTGCATTGTAAATCCTATTTGCGCGACGGTTAGAGCTCGGGCGGCTGCTGTTGCGAGTTCTCCACTCACGCATCGAAATGCGATTAACAGCCGTGTGCATAGCAGTGGAAAGTGCAAGAGAGAAAAAAAGAGAGAAAAAAAAAATCAACGTTTGGGGGGAGAATAATAGTGTATCGCGATGACACGCTTTTTGAGATTACGGGTGTTTGTGTGAGTTTTCCAGGTGAAAGTTATTGTCATGTATATCATATGTATATCAAAATATGTTTGAATAACTCGATTGTTTTCGAAAAATTTTTAATTTTGGATTACTTTTTAATCTGATATTTATGAACTCCTGACGTTTGTTAATAAAACTGTGATATGATACAGCATTACATATGGAGCATAACTTAATCATGAGTTAATTAAAAGTTTTATTGTCAGGCTCAAGTACATCCATCTTTGTTCAACAAGTAGAGTTGAAATGAAATTGAGTAATATTATATATTTACAATAACAGTCAACTACAGAAGTAAAGTGATTTCTATAGCTAAATCTATAAGAAATATGAAATTCAAAAATCGCATAATGCGGTCAATTTTTCAACGACTCTGTTGCGTTCATGCATAAACTACTCCAGCAACTCTGTAGAAGTATAACGAAACTAACTGAAACGAAGCTGGAAGCCAAAAGAAAAATCGATCACTAACTCATTCAACCGTATTCCATTACCCACCTTCCCCTTCACGCACCTCGCACCGACACTTTTCCTATTCTGCATTCCCTCCCTTCCCTCGACCCTCCCCCCCCCCCCTCCCCCGCCACTTCCCCGATCTTCCCTTCTCCATCACGAAATCCAATTCCTCCACCTCTTCTCTCGCATAGAGAAAAAAAAAAGCTCACGCGACGGTCACGCACCGCGACGAAGAAGAAAAAAAAAAGAAAGAAATTCCACCTCCTTCTTCTTCTTCTTCTTTTCCAGCTCCCAGTGGAATAATTTATGCGGGATCTTTAGCCTCCCGCTCGCGCTTGCCCGCCGGCGAAATCCGGCTTTACGGGCACTGAATTATTAAGAGCCGCGACGTATATAGTATAGTAGCGGTGCTCTCGCGCCGACATGAATCGGCCGAATCACGATCGCGGGCCTAGCATGCGGGAAGGGGGAGGAAGAAAGTATATGATGCGCGCCTGCACGTATAGCGCGAACGGAGGAAATTGACCAGCCAGCGCGTGCGGTTGAATTATTTCGGTGGTGGAGCGCGATGAGAGACTAGGCCGCGACGACCGCGACTGATGATATAGGAGTAGCGTGAGGAGCTGCATGCGTATATAGGTATATATAATGGGTCGAAGAAGGGGCGTGAATTTATTTTGGTTATGAAAAGTGTGGAGGGGAAGAGGTAATTGCGGCCGAAGGTGTTGGGACGATTGTGTGGTTGGAATTTGATTAATAGCACGTACCGCACGTTGGACGGCAGGGTTCGATGTCTTAGTTTGGTGGTGATTTTAATGGCTGAGGTATGGTTTGGGCGGAGAGGGAAGGGCTTTGTAAAGATTTTATTTGTAGGATGTGATTGTTTACGTAGTTTAACAATGTATAATAAATACGTGTGTATTTGGGTAAATAGTTTAGTGTATTTGTATAATCATAGAAGTAAGAAAGTAGGACAAAAGATGTAGATTATTTTATTAACAACGTTCAGAATTACATCATTTTTTGTATACCGTGTTAATTAATCTTATAATAAAATTAGTAAAGTTGTGTTA
Organism: Torymus tubicola; assembly: GCA_035583055.1. Taxonomy (NCBI): domain Eukaryota; kingdom Metazoa; phylum Arthropoda; class Insecta; order Hymenoptera; family Torymidae; genus Torymus; species Torymus tubicola. Next base: position 1,124,850 of record JAWWEQ010000010.1, read on the forward strand.
AATATTATAATTACAGAGATTTTCGAAAGTACACAATTAATTTTCAACTTTGAAAAGTCTGCCATTGTTATGAAATGATGGTAAAGCAAATTAATGTGACGTTAATGAAGTAAGATGTAATATCGTGATTATGAGTAAATATGAAAAGCTCGAAAAATATTTTCAAATAAAACAAAAAAAAAATGCCAAAAAAATTTTTTGCCATCAAAGACGATCAATGAACCCCATTTTTGTATAAATAAGTTTCCTTCGATTTTTATAAAAGTTTAATAAAGCAGTTATTCATGAGATGAATAAAGCGCTTTTTATTTCGCATTTATCAAGATCGCCAGCGTGCTCTAAGCTATTTAATATCGATCGTTTCCAATAAAATATAAACTCGATTTCATATTAATATTTTCCCAAGATTAATAAATAAATAACAGACGAGAGTGGATTTATTTTTAAACTCAGTATAAAAGGTCAATAAAATTAATTTCAACACGTTGTACGTATTCTCTCCGCTATTACACCGTGCACGATAAATTTCGAGAACAACAACAAAGAAACAAGCAACGTCTAAAAAACGCAAGTAGATGAAATCATTCGGAATTCATTGCGAGCATAAAAACACTAAGAATTACACTAACACCCGGCGGACTTCCTTTCCAATAAAAAGTCAAAGTAACTCTCGAGCTCACCGCCGTAAACACGACCACTAACCTCTCTCCCCCTCCACCTCCCACCCCCACCCAATCCCATTTCATTTACTCGCGGAATCAAAATACCACTCACTTAAAACTCTCTCTCACTTCCCACTGCCGCCAATAAAAACTTTCGATCTCACTTCTCAAAACTACCTCCTCCTTCTCTATCTTCGCGAGCAAAGATAGAGAGAGAGAGAGAGAGAGAGAGACAAAGCCTCAGCTCTCAAAATCATTTACTACCGAATTTATCGTCCAGCGTCGCATTGTTCGCACTGCCCTAGCCGGGCCGGTGCTCTCCTGTTTTGAATATATCGGATTTACGAGGGGGGCACGCAGTGCCGTGGAACTTCTGCCGTAAAACTTTCAGCAAGCGAGTGAGCGGCTTACCTGTATCGCTCAAGCAGGTTCTCAAAGACGCGCGAGGGCGCGTGATAAAGCGCGGTTTCATCGCTTTTTTTCGCGGGCTTTTCGAGAGATTGCTCACGCGTACAGGTTTCTTTTTAGTGTGGCCACGAGGGCGTATATATATACCCAAACGCGATCTTTGGGATGAAAAGTTCTCTCGTTTTTTTTTCTTTCTTTTGCCTTTTGCCTTGATCGGCGATACACGTGGCATTGAATTTTCGAGGGAGAGTGAAAGGGCGTATAGAGGTAATGCTATTGACTTGAACGGGGTTGTACGAAATTTAAGGACTCACGGTTCTCTTGTCAGATCGTAATCCGTTGTGCCTACAGTTCAGCAGTTCCATCGATTTTCCCGAGATTCGTGCTTTTTTATTTTTCTGACTTTGTTATAAAAGTGGTGGTTTTGTGGTTAGAAAATTGAATTGGTTGGATGCGATGGTTCTTGTTAGATGATTTGATTGTTTAAAAAAATAAGTAGATTGTGTATAGGAGTACAATCTTTTGAAATCAATAGCTCAATTTAATTGCTGATTTACGAAGAGAAAATTTTATGCGTGAACGTTTTTTATAAGAATTTTTATTCTTTTCTATAATGTGACACTAGAATGTATTTTTCATTTGAGACAGTTGAAAGAAAATACCGCAGTATTACATAAAAATTTGCTACATCACGATATAATTCTTCAATGCTTTCAATTCTTCCCTTCAGCATCAAATCTTACACCACCAAAAAAGAAAAGAAACAAAAATGTAAATCAAACAAAGTCAACCGTATAATCAAACAAATCCAAAACTTACCAATTCGAAACAAAGTCACCCATACTATAACCTTCGTGGAACCTCACTTCATCCACCCGCTCTTACACTCCCTCTCCCCCGTTCCCGCAGCGTCGTATCTGCTCATATACCTTGCGTCGCTACGAGCGTCAGCGTCGTCGTCGTCGAACGCCATAAACTCGGGACCGATAAATCGGCTACGGTAGTAGAAGGGGAACGACGAAGGCGCGGACCCATTAGGTCAGGGAGCTTTATTCGGACGGACGGAAAAATTGCCCCGCTGACCGTGCGATATATAAAGTCCGTCGATGTTTACGGCAGCGATAAACGAAATTAATTTTTACGGCTATACTCGTAACCCCCCCTTCTCCCGCTGCCTACCTCCAGCCGCTGGAGGATTATTAGTAAGCTATGATTGGTCTCCTGGAATTAAGCTGGATATTGTGTTCTTTGTTTTCGAGAAATTGACTATTTTACGATCGTTTTTCTCGCGCTCGGCTTATTGTGTGTTTTATATAAGCACGACGACGAGGGTTTCTTTTATTGGTAAGTTCCGCGTGATAATGTGTCGTTCGAGGCGGAAGATTAAGAAAATCACGGTAGCATTAAAGATTTAAGGAAAATGGTGAAAGAGAATTTTGATTTTCAAGGTTTTAAAACTCACACCAGGCTGTAATCATATAATCATCATATAATCATTCACAGTATCACAATTTTAAAATTCAAACTCGCTTTCAAACATTCCCACTTGTGAAACTATACGCTTATGAAAACCAACCCACTTTAACCGAATTCGCGCTATATAACATGGCGCGCTTGTTATTTTATTTACCTCGCGCGCACACACACACACACACACACACACACACACAAAACGAAGGTATCAAAAATTCGTCGCGGTCGACGCGCTCTATCGGCTTTAATCGCTGCGGCGAAATTTAATTTCGCCGAGTTCGCGAGCGCGCGGCTCCGTATATTAAAATCTCACGTAATCGCATTCAATCGATTTCATTTACATATTGCCGGGTATTTATTAACCAAGCGGAGGCTAAAGTGTTCCACGGCGTTGGTTGTACATAGGGAATGAAAATCGACGGGTAAAACGATTTTATTTTTCTTTTGTTATGTTTGCCATTCCAAGAGCTGCATTTCATCGTTTGGCCTATACTTACGATCTCGAAATGCTTAATGAGATTTTTAACGTCAAGGATAGAATAACGGAATAATTAGTGAAATGTTCGGCGTTCGGTGGTGTGTAATTGAAATCGACGATTCTTATGTAGTTCACGTACTGGAATGTATGTATATAGATATGCATAATGTGCGCTTAAGTAGAAATTTATAAGATATTTGCGTGAAATTTCAATTATCGATTTTAAAATCTTTTTAAAAGCTTTTATCTTACGTATAAGAGAAATTCTCCTTTAATAGAATAAATATCTAAAATGAAAATCAAGTAGTAAAAACGTTCATTTAGCTCGAAAGAATTTATCGAATTTATATAATACGTCGAGACCGAGTCGCGGATATTTTAATTTTATTCAGAATGAAATCAGCCTACCCAAAGATGAGGACAAAAATGAAAAGCCATTGTGCAGCGGAATTTGCGTTCAATAGCGCTTCTCCATCGTATATAAAAAACTAAGTTTATTATTGGTTTTATGAATTGATCATAAATTTAAAAGTCAAATCGTACGTATACACACTCACACGAGAGGATACGCAGAGAGTGGAAAAATAAATTAATTTTAAACTGTTTCTGATATTCCATATACGACCCACTTTACCGATTAAATTCTTCGGCGCGCACATGCTCAAAATTGTTTTAAATATTGATATTTCGAGTTTGTGCGCGATGAAAAAAAAAAATATTGTTTTAATAGCGGAGATTGATCCGCTTTTGTGTATATAATCGTACCGCTTGCACATGATATGTATTTTTTATTGTGCAAATATACTTTTTTTCATTTATTGCAAAATATATAATTCCACGCTTTCGTGAAATTTATATCTTATTTTTTAAACTGAATGAAATTTCATTGTAATCAATATTTACTTCTGCGGTTTTGGCGGTATTTACGAATGGTGAATATATCGGTTACACGTTGAAATTGAAATAAATGAATTTGATTTTTTTTTAATCAACATTCAACCTGTATATTATGGGTCAGTTATAGCTTATTTAATCCAAGTTATTTGTTATACAATACACAATTTTAGCATTCTCTTCTACAAATAGCAAAATGACAACACTAATCCTAGAAAACATCAACCTCATTTTCCTTTTTACATTACTCAACTCAGTCCAATAGATTTCATCCTGTATATTATCTAAGTAAACCCTACACTAATCACTCATTCATATACCCACATCCACTCTCATCATCGCGACCTAGTGCAGGTCATCTCAGCCTCCAAAAAAGAAAGAACTCCTCACGTTCTCTTTAAACTACCCCGAAAAAAACTCTCCTCTCTCTCTCTCTCTCTCTCTCTCTCTCACACACACACACAGACACGTGTCTATCATCTTCATCTGGGTCGCGCAAGCGTGTGCGAACAAAAGGGGGAAGGAGGAGGAGGAGGAGGGAACGGGTATGTGCACCGAAAACACGGTCCGCGGGTCGTTAAATATTTACGAGCGCGGACGTCGAACCCTTAAAACTCCCGCGGCGCGCGCTATAATAATCATGGAATACGCCGAGAGTTTTGACGATAAGGAGAGAGTGAGAGGGAGGCCACGTAGATGGGAGAGTCGATGATAAGGAGGGAAACGAGGGTGGGATAAAGGTGCGGTTGGTTGGCGGTTAGAAGATGGAGGTGAGATGCGTGATGGTTAGATAAGGAATTTTTACGCTGTGCTGGATTGCCTAGGGTTTTCTTTTAGGCTTGAAAATACTTTGGTCTATAGACTTGTTCGAAAGCAATGTAGATGTTAAACTTCGTTTTATTATTGAGGTAATAACATACGTCAAAAAAATATATGCCTTTGATTAATAATTACAAAGCCCTAGAATTTGTGTAATGAAACTTTGACACTTTGCAAATTAATAAGCCATGATTTCCTGTCACTGGCAGTTCCATAATAAATCCAACCACGTACCCAACTTTTTCTTCGCGCTCTCTCGTACACTTTCTTACGTCCCGTTCTGCCCCTGTAACGCACTAATTCTCCAAGGCGACTCATAACAGGCGCGGAGCACTCGAACGTAACGCTAAGTAATTTCCTTGGCTACCAATAAATTTTTTACTCTCCCCCTTTGAACGATGAAACTTTTATTCGGAAATCTATTCCTTCGAACAGCAGTAGTAGTAGTATTAGTATAGATACCTACACTCGCCGATCTACGTTGAATGGCGCATTACCTTCGCGCGCAAAACCTCAAACTCTTGGGTACCCGTAAAAAAGCAAAATGAAAAATGCACGCGAAAATAATAGTGTGTAATTCCATCTCTACGAGAGCGAGAGAGAATTCGCGTGATTTGCTGCGATTCCAGAGAGAAAGAGAGAGAGAGAGCGCGAGAAAGAGAGAGAGAACAAAGGTATAAGATGAATTTTACAAGTATGGAGCCACAGGAAAAGAAGGAGGAGAACTCTTTAAAGGAAAAATATCGATCATTTTCCACATTTCGTTTCTCTCTCTCTCTCTCCTAGCACCCGCGGGGTGGTATCAATTCGAAGATTTATCACCGGCGTTCCGGAAATAAGCTTTTCTTTCTTTTACACTCCTTCCGCCTATCTATATACATATACATCTATCTCGCACGATTCTTTTTCTCTCCTCGGGTTTTCTACTATTGGCTGTAAAATGCTCCGGCCGCTGCTACCATGTGCTGCTATACCAAGCCGCGTGAAAGCGCGGCTCGAATTTTATCGTGTGCCGCGGCCGAGAAACGCTCTCGTGCGCCGCTGTGTACACGCGTACGCGCGGCGCTATATATGTATGTATATATGTATATCGATTTGAAAAGCCGACGACGGCGTGAGAGTGAGAGAGAGAGAAAGCTGCCGCAGTTTATGTAGCTGCTATACGCGCGCGAGTGAGGCAGCTTTTAGTGCGAAAGTTCGGTACTGGTGGTGGTGGTGGTGCTGGTATAGGGGTGGGTAGTGGTATACTTGAGAGAAACGAGTTTGGACTTACATGGTGAGAATGTTGGTCCGAAAGTTGGAGTATGGTTATTTATGTATGATTTTGGTGGAAATGGGATATGTCATGTGTAGATGAATTTTTTTTTAAGGATTGATTGTACTTTTTTTTGAGAAAAATTATTTTTTAATATTAGGTGCAGGAATGGGGGTTGTAATAAACATCTTTTTAAAGTATTTTTCGGTGCTAAACAACTGGTTTCTTTTTAAGTCGATGTTAATAAGAAACCTAAAGAAAACTGTTACCATATTATCTTTTCATTATTATCATACCATAAAAAAACAGAAATAACTTACAGACAATTTATTCGTGAACGTCATTTAATTAGTAACAATACAAATACCATAGCATTTCTTGAGGACAATTCATATTTTCACTATTAATATACTTGGTACAAAAGGTAATAAAAATAAAAATTGAATGCAACTTTTTAATGACAATAAATCAATTATTATAAATATAAATAAAAAGCAATATATCTCTAACGTCATACGAAAACGCAGCCAACCCAAGATTTACGATCTCCAAGCTCTCCACACAAGTCCCGAGCGCCGATCGCGTTCACCCATCTAAGAATAAAAATGGCGCGAGAAAGATATCTTTCTCTCGCGCGCCCGTTATATAACCACCACCCACCGGCGCGGCTGCGTCGTCGTCTCAGAGAACGCCGCCCTCGCGCGCCTTCTCCTTCTCTACCCCCCTCGTCATACGACACCACCGTCCCTCTCTCGCTCTCTCTCTCTTACCCACCCTCGCGTATATGAATATGGCACATATATATACACACAAACCATATCCCCTACCACTTCTCTCGTCCATTGCCATTGGTCCAAGCTACCGTCCAATCGTCTCACAGTGCCGTTACATAACCAACCGCTCTATGGATATGATATTATCATAACGCGCGGGCTTTATTATTGGTCGACGACTGCGACGACGAGCGACTACTCGCTCCCCTTCCGCCTCTCTCTCTCTGTATACCCCTCCGCGTTGCTCCCCCCCTACTACTACAGTGCCTGGCGCCGTTCACCCCCGCCGCGAGCGAGAGAGAGTAGCAGCACCCCACTCTCCCCTCGGAATTATGAGGATCAATACGCGAGCGCCGAGCTGCTGCTGCTGCTGCTGCGTGCTATACACATATATATAGTATATACATATACACTCGCTGCCCGACCTTCTTGCACCGCGCATCTCTCTCTCTTTCTCTTCGCACGCGTTATATCCGGCTCTTTCGGTTTATCGTTTTTCCTTCGCGAAAGAGAGAGAGAGAGAAAGCGGAGGTTAGCTGTGTTCCTAGCTCTATCCTACTCGCGCGATTTCTCTCTCTCTCTCTCTCTCGATCTTGCCTCGCCATCCCTCCCCCCATCCACAGGGGATGTGAGCTTATGTGGACATTCTTTATGTGCTTTTTACGGTTTTGCTCTTTCGTTTGTTTTTATGTGCTTTTTCTTGGAGGCGTACGTACGTACGTATATATATACGGTATATATATATATAACGCGAGTATACGGAGGAAGGGAGGGAGAGTTATTCGATTAAAGCGCAAGCGCAACGCGCGCGCGCACGCGAAATTTAAAGTTTGCGGGAGTTTACGACTATTGAGATTAGAGAAGTGCGATTGGTTTATTTAACGAATTCCAAAGTGTACGCGAGAGAGAGAGAGAGGTCGCGTATACTCGCGTACCTTTTTTATGCAATAACAGTAATATTTTCGCGCGCCCCCTCTTATATACTCCTTCGCTGTTCTTTTTACGCTGGTTCCGGGAAATTAAGTTTGTGATAGTTTTTATCGCGATATATATATACACACAACGGGCTAGAGGCGACGGTATAAAATGAAGAAATGATTTTGTTTTATAGATTTTTTTTAAAATGTTATAAAAATTTTTATTGACACACGGAGCATAATCTCAACTTATAAGTTTCCCTCGTTTTACGAGGAGGGCTGTAAAAAAAGGTTCCGCGTTTTACTGTACGCGCGCGTTTACGTTTCCATTGATGCGCGTAAAAAATTCTTTTACGCGATTTCCCCAACGCTTCGACTTTGATATACCATCTGGGATCACCGTATAAGGATTAAAAGTACATATCAGCACCATAGGTTTTCGCGTATAACATAAAATAAGAAGAATAATAAACTCGTATATCTATTTTTCTCGTCACAACAATCATCTCATCTTTTCGCTGATCCTCTCGCGTAAAAAAACGAGAAGAAACGGAAACCTAAAGCGAGCAGCAGACACGCGGTATATACGTATAATATCACCACCGCTAAAACACACATACACGCATACATCGGCAACGAAGGCGGCGGCGGCAGTGGCAAAGTCATACACGCGCGCGTGGCATTATATCGCGGAACAATCGATACACGCGCGACTCTCGGCCAACCCTTCCGTCTCTCCCTCCCCCTTATCTCTTTTCATTTCTCTCCCTCCCACGCCTATACCACCCCTCCGGTGGTTCGCCGCCGCCGCCGCCCCCGAGCGCAGCAGCAGCAGCAGCAGCAGCGCCGCAAACTACACACGCGCGCGAGTCCAAAGTCCGCTGCCGCCGCCGCCGCCGAGCGCGCGCGTTTCACTTTGTATAACCTGCCCTGACAACCGCAACCTCAAAACCATTTTGTCCTCGACGAGCGTATATACGCGCGCGCACGGCCGACTCGCTCGTTGAATCACCCTGTCTCTCTCTCTCTCTCTGTACGATGGCTCTTTGTGTGTGCGTGGGCGGATGTGCGTTGCGACAGCGTTCAGGGAGGGTATATAACGTATATGTGTGTGTGTATGTGTACGGTGTCGTTCTCTCTTGCTCGTTCTATATGGTCGCACTCTGTTGTCTTGCGTGTTTGTCGTATACTGCATGTTTTTAAGTTGGTGATTGAGAATTATGATGAGTAGGAGAGTTGAGATTATTTTTTATTGGAGGTATCTAACAATGTTCAATTGTCTGTCGGACGTGTTATATGAACTAGCACATATTTTTTTACATTACTTAAGGATTAAGTCATGTAAAATTTTATTAAATTATTTTAAATATATATAATTGAAGACGGCATAATTATTTTATTTGTTAATTTATTAGCACTTTACATCCTGAGAATCTGTTATTATGAAAAATTTATATACGTAAGATTTTTTCTGAATCCTCACGCGAGATTTCAGGTGATCTCTCAGAGAAAAACTTAGAAAAATATTTGATAAAAAATTGTTTATTAACATCTTACCCAAAATAGTTTGATTAGACGTTATTTAACAAATTAGAAATGAAATGTAATTAACATAACTAAAGACCTTCTTAGTAAAATCCCGATTGGCAGATCCTGAGAAATGAATACGCACAGTGTTTTGAAAAGTTATGTATATTTTAGTTTTAGAGATCACAAAGAACGTTACTGATGTTTTTATCAAAAAGTTTTATTTACGCCATTATAAAACTTACTCTAGAAAAAAGTCAAGGATTGATCAAATTGATGTAAAATTAATATGGAAAAAAATTATAAATAAATATTTCTTTAGATGATATCAAAGTTATATGATTTAGATTTAGGATTGTGTTCTTTTATAAATACAATACTGATTAATATAATGTCTATATTTATTCGAAAAACAAAATATGTCATTTTAACAACTAAAAGAAATATATATTTACTTTATTCCAGAACATTTAATCCATGCAGTATACAATAATAAGTTAGTATTAAAAACATTATATGAACATTAAATATATACTTTAAAAACTTAACATCTTAAATTTCGTTAACTCCGGTAACACTTTTAAAAGATTTATGAACAGCGCACTTGTCACACGGCTCCCAAAAAATCAATAAAAATATAAATGGGTATTCCCTGGGAGACCAAGCAGCGAGCTGTCGAGGAAACAACCCCCTTTCTTTCCAGGGGTAAAAAATTACAAAGCAATTTTCAATAGAGTGAGAAAGAGGGAGGACGAACAACACGCGCGTGGATACGACGATCCCTCGGACACTGTCGTTCCTCTCCGCGCGCTTATATATATGTATATACGAGGAAGTGTTTTACGTTCCCGCGTTCTCATCTGCGCCCCTAACGTCCGACCCATCGTCCGTTCGTTCGTCCTCATGTGTACACATAGCGCGCGACCAGCATCAGCAGCAGTAGCGGAGAGGGCCGGAGTATATAGAAAATCGCTGAGAAGCAGCGCGGCAGCAGCTTCGGGAGAGATAAAGCGATGGGTAGGACGAGAGCCGCCGCTATACAAAAAGGAGCGAGAGTGAGAAAGAGAGACAGCGAAGGAAGGGAGTAAATTTTTTATCGGTAAAAACTCCATTAGAGAAAGAGAGAGAGAGAGAGAGAGAGGCACACGCTCGCCGGTGTTTGTTATTGGTCATCCTCGGGAGAAGCGAGCGAGAAAGAGAGGGAACCGAGAGAACGGCCCCCATTGATCTCGGAGACAGCCTCGCCTCTCGCGCTCCCTCGCGCGCGAGCGCCGGACTTTCCCTCGTCCTTTATCCTTTTTTCCTTCGTCCCTCGTCTCCGTCGCTATACTGCTTTTTCCGTGCGCGCGCCCGCGTGTGTATATATATACTTTTACTTCGACGCTTTCTGTATACTCTTCTCTCTCAATCTCGCGTCTCGTGCGTATATGTGGACAGAAAAGGACACGCATGGACATACTCGTGCGTGTGGCAGGCAGTTTACGTCAAGTGTCGGCGCCATGGTTGCTATATCGAGCTGGGTTTTGAATAAAATTTCCGATTATCGCGTGTCCAGATGTGTATTTATACGATGGCAGGAGGGAGGAAATGAAGAAAGTAATGGAAAAAGAGAAAAGAGGAGTGGATAAGATTGATTTAAATTGAGATGTTATACTTGTAGACAAATGATTTCATTCAATAATTGAAAATATATAATGATATATAATTTACCATCAAGACTTTATCAACCGAAATATCATTTTAAATTACTAGTTTCTGAGAAGACTATAATGGAAAATAATTATAAATATAATTATGGTGTCAGAAAAACCTTTTTTTTATCATACTCATGTACCCATTTTTACTATTATTACAGTATATTTTTATTAATAAGAAAAAATACTAATTATTTAAAAATTTACGCCTACAAAAGATAAAAGAAAACACCTGCGACTTATCACAATAACGCATGTATAAATGCAAAACTTTGCCGCAAGACTTACAAAGACATCTCCCACATACCAACGCGTCAACGTTAAATATATTCCCGAGGGCAGTTAATAAAAACAGAAAAATTACCCTCGCTCTCTCTCACCACAAAAGGGCGCGCGCCAATATTTTTACATGCTTCTCATCGCGTAACGAAAGCATCGCGACGGCGACGGCGGCGGCGGCTATATCACACGACCAAATGAACATATAGCCGCGCACCCCAGGACATCTATATAACGTGGGCGCGAGCGCGGAAAAACGAAAGATAGCAGCAGCAGAGCGCGCAAAAAGCCTCGGAAGCGCAAAAGAACAAGCGAGTATAGCACAGCGGCCATTTCCCAGCTCTCGCACGCGCGCATATTTATTTTATACGGCGCGCGGAGACAGAGACGAAAAAAGGAAGAACATCCCGCGTATATAGTACAGCACACATGTTGGATGGAATCCTTTATCACGTATGCGAGAGAGAAAGAGGAAAAATACATCAAGCGAGTAGTACGGTCCTCATATTTCTCCCGGGCTTTCTCGCCATTTATTTAGCGCGAGATTTAAGTTCACGCAGGGGCAGGTAGAGTGGGCGAGTATGAAAATGGAGCGCTGCATGTTTCAAAAGGACGAGGTATATATATAACGCTGCCTCGTTTGTCCAACATTTATGCCTCATATACGCGCGCGTGGTAAAAAGTATTCCGGATGTTGCGGTGAAGAGGTGGCTGTGTGTGCTTTTGGCAGAAAGAGAGAGGGAGAGTAAAAGGAAGAAAGATACGTGAGGCTCTTTATATTCTTGTATTTCATTTTTGTCGGTGCGTATATGTGTGTTCTGATTTTTTAGTAGACGACTCATCATTATAAAACGTCGTTGGAATATCAAAAGTATAAATGGAGAATTCTTTTTACGCCTGCGTTGAGCTTGACTTTTACTACTCAAATTCGTTGTAACAAGATATGTATTACTGTGAGAAATATTAAAAAAATTAAGTAACTATAACGACGTTTAATATAATGGTAGATTTTATAATAGAGATTCAAATATTTTTGATAATATCGAATAGAAAAAAATTTATTATATGAATTGTATAGAAATAAAACATAAAAAAATAGATCAGATCAAAATAAGGAAAACTTTTTTTTAAAAATGATTAATCGTTAATCGTCCTAAATTAATTAAAGAGCACAGGGAAGTAGTGTGAGCTATGTCTGGTCAGACATTGATTTTCAATCGTTCTTCGTTGTTTTTTTCACTAAACTGGAGGATTTTCTTTAACATTATTTCTTATTTTTTAAATATAGAATAGTATATATTTCATGTCTTATATTTGTAAATATATTTTTCCTTAGAACTCGAAATCTATATCTTTATCTTATAAGACAAAAAGCACACACATACATCCTTTATCAGGCCATTTTTCCTTATATATAAATTCGAACCCAACACATACTTTTTACCCTATAAAAATTTTTCATTCCCCACATCCGACTATATATAGGTAGGATACAAACTCCCTCTCACACGTCCGAAAAACACATAGCCTCCCCTCCGCCCTCGAATGATTCCCAGATAAAAAGCGAAAAGAAGCAAGTATAGCGACCTTCTCTCTCTCTCTCTCTCGTTCCCTCGATAAACGCAATCTCGCGCAGAGCGACAATAATGGTCAAAATGAGAAATACAAAAGCTAGCCCCAGCCATTTATCGGAGGAAGTAGAAAAGAGAAAGAGAGAGAGAGAGAGAGAGAGAGAGAGAGAAAGAGAGAGAGAGACGGCGAGCGACTTTATCATGGCCATTCTCGGGGACAAACGCGCGAGCGTTTCAGATCCGTCGACTCTCTTTCTCTTCGGGCTTCGAGGTGAATCTATGGAAGCGACAGGAGGGGTATTAATCCGAAATAAAAACGAGCTTCGCCAGCCGCCCTCTTTCTCCGCGCTGCGGAAGAGGACGTGGTAGCGGCAAGAGGAGGCAGACAGAGAGAAAGAGAGTCGACGGATGGGTAAAGGATGCGGGGAGAATGGACAATATATAGAGAAACGAAGCACGAACGTACATATATATATCTATAATACGTGAGTGGGAAAACGCGACAAGGCGATCTGTATTTTTCGATTTGATTTACTATTTTAAATAAAACACTATTTTTCTTTTTACGCAATTATTTCCAAGGTTGAAATTTACTGATCATAATTGTATTATTTTATGATATATATCCAGTACACTGATTGAAAAGGTATCATCATTTATCAAAATTTTTTCTTAGTAAACACATTTTAACTCCGTTAACAAGAATAACTTTTTATAACAAAATATCAATACCGATATGAATCTTTATAAAATAAAATAAAAGATTATAAATTATTTTGAACAAAATTAAAAGCTTTAACTATAAAAGCACATCTTTCAAGCAGACTAAAAATGTTCTTCCACCTTCACCAAGCCAAGTAACAAAATACTCCTTAAGCATATAAACTTCGGGGAATGTCTCGCGAAGCAAAAACCTCGGTCGCACTCGCGAAAAGACAACGTCGTGACCAAGTAGAAAGAGACATAGAGAAAGAGAGAAAGTGAGCGAGAGAGGAAGGAACAAAGACCACTCGGCCTGTGCAGAAACCAGTAGACGACGGCCGCGACGACGACGAGGACGCAGTATATAACATTCTCTCGCGTACACGTCGGGCGAGTGTGCCGTAGGGGGTGGAAAGAAGAAGGGCGGTGGTAGCAGCAGCAACGATGGGTTCAGAGAGAGAGAGAGAGAGAGAGAGAAAGAGAGAGAAAGATCGGAGACGAGAAAATGGCCCGACGGCCGGCGAAATAGCCTTGCTCTCGGACTCGCTGGACACGCGCGCGAGAGCGCGAACACACAGACAGCTCTCTCTACTACAACGTGCGCAAGAGAAAGAGAGAGAGAGAGAGAGAAAAAGTGGATACTACTACCTACCTACTTTTATATCGCCCGGGAAATAATGGGATTCCCATCATGAAGTGGATTTCCCCGGGGAGCGCTGGACATCGATGCACACGCGCGCGTCAAGAGATCTCCTCCTCTTCCTCCCCCTACAGCACCATCCCGATCTCTCTACCACCCTCCCTCCCCCCGCTCTTTCCATCTCGCCGAGTCTAGTCCGAGGACTGTACTATATGTATACTATACTGCCAGGCTACTACTGCATCGAGAGAGAGAGCCCGAAATTCACCTGTCCGAGGGGCCGGTATCAACCGCCGATTATCCTGTCGCTCGTCGACTGCTGCACCTATATACACGAGCGTTAAAGCGGTCGTATCGCCGATATATATATATATACATGTATATATAGCTATCTTGCGTATATATGTATATATATCTGGGGACACAGTATAGTAGCTTCGATGCAACTGCGTGTGTGCACGCGCGGAAAATTCTCTTCTTTATTTGGGTCGTGTCGGCTCGCGCGGCGGGACACCGACGCAGCAGCCTTTTTTGGAGGGAGAGATAGCGCGTGTGCGTCTTTTTCGGCGCGCATGCATCGAGGGCAAAGGGAAAGAGAGAGAGAGAGAGAAGAGAGAGCTTTTGGTAATTGGATTGAGAACGAGTGGAATTCGTTTGAGAGAACGCGTATGCGTGCGTAGTTTCGTTTTTGAGGATAAATTTTTTTTTTCGGTCCGACGAATTTTAGGCTTTTTCTATGCACGTGCATAGATATACGTGCGTGTATAGCTGTATACTCGGTTGCTGCTTTGACACTCATCTGGTTGGAAGCGATGTTGCGAGACTTGGAGAAATGCACGCGTGGAATGATCCGAGAGAGATGGAAAAATTGTTGTACGAAAAAAAAACAGTGTGAAAAATATGGTGCTCAAATCTTAATATGATAAGTTGACAGGTATATTTACCGTTTATTTTGGATTTTAAGAATTCTCGAAGTGCTATTAGTGTGAAGATGAGCAAAAAAAATTATTATGACACTTTATATTTTTAAAAATAATTATTTTATTTTCGAACAATAATATCACTGTACTTTCTTTTTGTCTTTCAATAGTTAAAGTTCAACTTATGTAAAAACAAAGTAATTAATATGATAAGCAGTTGTATTTGATAACCTATGAGATTATAAGAAAAAATATAGTTGAATGTTATAATTGTTGATAAAATTTAAGAAAAATCAATAAATATATGCATGCATTATATTTAAATAACAAAAGTATTAAAAACTTGAAAAAAAACATAGTTATTACTACAAAAATTGAATACCAATCATTTATTAAAAAATATATAATAAGTTACTCTTTAATTTCTAAAAATTTTCTTAGTTTTATAAAAATTGTATCTTCTCGTAAAAATCTTTTCTTAAAAAAGTGATAGATGAAATCTGCAAATATACAAAATAACCGCGAAAATCTAATATGTTTAAATCTTCAAGATTGAATTCACGAGGATATTATAAAAAAATTTCATTATTGTATCTATCAAATTTATATTAGTATCATTTAATTTAAATATAAGTAACCGAAATGTTTAAATTGAACTTTATTGTATTCATAACCTAAAAAGAAATAAATAAATAAAATCATGAAAACCAATAACCAATAAAACGTATTGAATATAGCTAGTAAAATAAAATCTAATAAAATCTAAATATTACTTACCAGCTACCTAATACCAGAGTAATAACAAGTACGTCTAATTTTTGTTTATGGTTGAATTTTCATCTGAATTCAGAATCAGAAATCTTCAACATGAATTATAACCTATACATATTTATTACCAAAAATCTCACTCAAGACGATGTCACTTATATGACTGTTGTTTTAATTATTTTAATTAAGCATAATAATTGCAACACATTAATCATTTATATTATATAACACTTCATAAACAAGCCCATCACGTTCAAAGGAAATGTTTTATCAGAAAAACTACAAGAGTAACAATTAAGTATCCCGGCAAGCTATATTACACATTTATATAGAGGTACGCTAAACTGCAAGATCAAACCAATTCATGATATTTCTAAGAAACCCGCCATGGCGGCATTCTTCCCTTTTTTACGCGATGGTAAACTAGTGCATAGGTACTTGGTCGATAAAACAGTTCTTTTCAAAGCGGCACGGCTCCGAATCAGCCGACACATTTTCGTACAAAACTTAACCTACAACTCCAAAAATGATTTACTAATACTTTTAAAAATGAGTATTATTAAAAATAAGAATTATTTATAAATTTAGCCTACTCGTAAAACACAAGATTTTTTAACTTAGAGATATAAACACGAACGTAATCAAGCATATCTGGAATCGCAAGTGCATTTATACTAGTAGGTATTAAGTATTTCTCAATTATGTTTTTAGCTCTCTATACCTACTTCGACAAGTGTTACAAATTTATTTTTAAACTAGAAGTTTTTTTAATCATTTTAGAAATATGACAACGCTTTTCAAACTTTGTAATGGATTACAACCACTTAAAAATTTTCTTCAACCAAAGTAAGGAATAATTAGGATTTTAGTATTTATAGATAGTTTACTTTTTATGAATAGTAATTATAAATTATTTAAATTTACAGCTTACAAACGTTTAGTTTGCCAAATAGATCCGTAACTAAACTTAATCGTCCCAGAAAAAGGTTTCCTCCATGGCTAATAAAACAAAATCGAGTGGTTTGTAAATTTACTACGTTTTATAAATTTACTAAATTTTAAAAAATTTCATTTTTATATTAATATTTTAATCTTAAAAAAATTATTTTTACAGCAACATGATGACGGTTTAACAAAAGAAAATAAAGATTTTATAAAAAGTGTCATAAAAGATAGATTCCCTCAACCAGATGTATTTGGAAATCCATCTCCATTAAAGTTATCAACAATTGAACCAATGACTGAATGGAAACCAGAGTACAGAAGAACTGGAGTAATAGCAAGAAAACTTGGTATTGTTCCAATGTGGATGAAAGATGGCAGAAAAGTTCTCACAACAATGTTTCAAGTAAGTTTTATACTTTACATATTAAATTGATTATAATACTATTTTTGTGATTATATTTAATTAATACGTAGTTGAATAACTCAATATATATAAAAAGTAATACTTTCATAAAAATATTTGTGATCCATCAATTAAAATATAATACTTTTTAGGTTGTTGATAATCATGTAATAAAGTATATACCTCCAGAACAATACAAACCTCAGATAACTACAAAAAAAAGTCCGTTGCCTAGAAATCTTGGCTGTCTTATAGTTGGAGCCGACGGTGCTGATCCACAATTGGTAACAATCAATATCATTTAAAAAAACAAAAAAAGGAAATAGAAAATAAGATTCTAAAGTTTCATTTTATTTGCATGTGCATAGTTTACCAAAGAGTATTGCGGATTATTTAATGAATCTGGAGTTATGCCTAAAAAAATGCTAGCCAGGTTTCATGTATCGCCAGAGGCAGCATTACAGCCTGGAACCCCATTATTTGCAACACATTTAAAAGTTGGTCAATATATTGATGTCAGAGGCAAAACGTGAGTGTTTTACTCTACTTCGTAACTTTATATAAGATTATATAAGGTTAATCACAAATTTATCAGCATGCTAAAATTATACAATATCTGCTGCAAAACTAAATATTTTTATGCAAATAAATTATTTACAATTATTGTAATATATTTTATAGGATAGACCGAGGATTCCAGGGTGTAATGAAAAGATGGGGATTCCACGGTATGCCTGCTAGTCACGGTGTTACAAAGACACACAGAAGGCCTGGTAACATTGGTTCAGGAGGACAAAAAGCTCGTGTAATGCCGGGAACGAAAATGCCTGGACACATGGGAAATCGTTATCGTATATTAAAAGGAGTACGAGTAAGTACAATCTAACGGAATTACATTTTTAATAGAGTACCTTAAATAATATAAAATATTTATCATTAATTTTAATAATAGGTAATTCGTATAAATACGAAATTCAATGTTTTCTGGGTTCTTGGACAAGGAACTGCTGGTGAAACAAACAGTTTAGTCACAATTTATGATACTATTTTGCCATTAAGAAATTTTAAAGCTTTGGAACAAACTCCACATTTCCCAACTTATTTCCCAAATCCTGAAGAAGAAGCGTTGCCGGAAGAATTGTTTGTAGACGATTTACATAACTTCAATGATCCAACCATTATGTATAAAGAAGATGAATAAATTCAAATAGTTGTATTGTCTAAATCTTTTAATAAACTTTTGTTACAAAAAACTTGTTAATCCTTAAGTTTTGAAATGTAAATAAAAAAATAAGAGAAGACACATAAATTTGATTCGTCAATGTATTTGAAGAAAAAATATACATTGTTAATTTCAGATAGAATAAGAAACTTGATCGTTACAGCCACGGTATCTAATGTACGCTACATTTTATTGTTGCTGCTTTTTTCTCTTACAGAACGCTCGTAGTTATTAATTACGCTAATAAAGAATAATTACTCAATCTTCTTAGAAATCGACGCTATTATAAATTTAACATGCCTAAAATATACACGAATGGGTTATAAATGTAACATTATGAACCAAGACTCGGCGGCCCGTACAAGTGTTAAAGATTAATGTTTTACCGCGAAACAATACTTACTAGTTTTTCTTATATATAACAAAATTTAATAATCACGCGTGTTCTGTTTAAATAACAATGATCAACTTTCTCATTTAAAAAGCTCGAAAAGGAGAAAATAATTTACGCTAAAGTCCGTCTCAACTGATTAGCATCTTAATTAGACTTGTTTCACGATGTAAACGTTACAAATGGAAAATCAAATACGTTAAAAAGAATGAAGAACATAAGAACATAGTCGATTTGAGTCGTTGACTTATTCCTCAGGTCTTCTTGCTCGCACGGATCGTCGAAACACGAACGGCCCCCTTTTCATTTTATCTTAATAACAGCCCATCGCAAAGGCCAGTTCGTTTTGCGTTGTGTTTTATTTATGTCTTTGGGCCCATCGTTTCTTTATTAAAATTTCTTGGTTCAGTACCAGCGCATTAATTATCATCACGTTTAACTGCGCGTCGACCGGAGCAATAAGGAGATGTGGAGAAAGGATAGGACGAGGGAAAGCAGAACTGCTCCAGGCTGGAGTTTGTCGGGGGACGGCACAATCGGATAGGGAACGTAAAGGACCACTCAGAACTTGAATCCTCCACTTGGAATAGATGCCGATGGATCAAATTCGAAGGTTCCTTCCGCGATTGGTGGTACCATATTTACGTCATCAGTCTGAAAAGCAATATTGAATTATAGTTTTATATTTATGTTTGAGCATATTTCATTCTCTGAACACAGAAAATATTTTTGTTGCGTTAAATCGTATAATTTTATATTGTTCAATCGATGCTTATAATGCAAACATATTCTGTGGTTAAAAATATGCATTTAAAAAAGAAATTTACCTCTTCTGAAAAGTATTGCTCAAAGATGTCGTACGCTAATTTATAAATTTCTACATTTTCGTGACCCTGCAATGCCTCGATTTTATCCAAACCGCAGCACTCCTCAATCATATTGACTAAGGCTTCAACTTGTGGTCCAGCTAATTTGAGCATGTTGTGAATTCCGTCAAGTACGACTTGGACGACTTGAGTATCTTTACACGCAAGTAAATCACAGAATGGTGCAACAACTCCTTCTTCGATGAGTCGTGCCACTTGTTCTTTATTTCCGCTTATCGTTAAATTACTAATTGCCCACGCAGCTTCCTTTTGTGTTTGGAATTCTCCCTGAGAAATTATTTTGAAAAGTTGAGTTTAGCTATAAGAATAAGTATTTCTAATTGATATGTACATTAGTCTACCTACCTTTTGTAAATTACGAATAATGAGAGGTAATAATTTAGCATCAATAACAGCTTGAACTTGTTGTTGATTACCAGCCGTGATGTTTGACAGGAACCATACTGCTTCTTTACAAATTTTTTCTTTTGGATGTGTTAACAAGTTAGGGAAGTGAGATAATACGTCGCAATTCAGAACTACTTGCGTTTGTTCATCAGTGCCAGTGACAATGTTGCCAGATGCTCTCAAAGCAGCCGTTTGAACTTTGACTTCTTTGTGTGAGAGAAGCGGAATTAATCGTGGTACGACACCACTTTCAATGACCATTTGAATTTGTTCATTACCACCATCTGTTAGATAACTCAATGCCCACACTGTGTCGACAAGAATCTAAAACAGTAAAATGAAAAAAAAATATTGCAAGGAAATATTGTCAAACTTTATACTTTAACTGTGCAGCAAAAATGCTCATCTTACATTGATATCCATATGGTGAATAAGAACATTAAGTGCAGGCAATATTTCCTGGATTGTTTGGACTGGAGGAGGTGGGTCCTTATTTCTACATAGATTAACGATTACCCACGTTACATTACGCAGAAACGTGAGAGGTATGTCTGGTTTAATAAAAGTTAATAGTGGCGGTACAACTCCAAGTTGTATTACATAGTCTCTTAATGCAGGACCATCACCAATTATGTTTCCTGTAACAAGGTATAAGTTCCTGATAAATAACCTCTTTCTTTTAGAAATAAATTTATAGATACAAGGTTTATTTGATCAAATAATTAATATTACCTAATGCCCAAACTGCCTGTTCACAGACATTTTGTTGACTTGAAAGCAACAAATGAAGGAAAAGTGGAACAGCACCTGCTTGTACCACTGCATTTGTTTGAGATGATGTTCCACTAGCAATATTTGTCAATGCCCACGCAGCTTCAAACTGTAGAGATGGGCTAAAAAATAAAGTTTTTATAAATATTTAGTTTATTTACATTTTATAACAAACTTCAAGATGTTTATATGTAACTTACTTATCATGATGCTCAAGACACCTTACCAAAATTGGTAGGATGCCGCTTTCTATTAAGGGATCTATAGGTGGATTACGATCTGAAGAAAGCAACTTTCTGGCAGATTGCACAGCCTGTAACTGTTCAGCTGGATCTGAACTACCAGCTTTCATTACCAACTCTTCTAAGTTGGTCTTTGCTAACTGCTTATCAATGTCATCCTCATCTAATATAAAAACAAAATAAGATTTTTTTAGTTATTTATAATATACTTAAAAATAGTATATTACGCACCCTGGGAGGAAAAAACTTGGACAGTCTATATCTCGTGTAAATTGCCACCCGAGCCGAAGGCGAGGGTGGCAAATACGAGATGTGGGCTGTCCGATTTTGCTCCCGAGGCCGAAAATGCCATATTCCCGTTTCGGAGTCGGGCGGGAATGTGGTACTTTCGGAGCCGGGCGGGAGGAAAAACATTTTAATATTCGTAACTGTTATATTACATACCAGTAGAGTCTGTCACTGGGACATTCCTCTTCTTTTGCAACGTCTCTTCTCGTTTATTTTTTCTCAATTCCACTGTGACTTCATTTCTCCTCCTTCTCATTTCCTGTAAATTATAAATATTTAAAATTAATTAAATATATACTTATATTTATAAATTATATATGAAGAGATTGCATCATGTATTGCAATAAAAGCAAGGTGTTTTTATTACAGGTAAAAAGAATTAGTTTAATAACAGAGTATGCTTAGAAGTTAATACTTTAGAAGTACTGCAAAACATTACTTAAATGATAGCTGCATTAAAATGAAAATGCTTAAAAGAATATTAAGTAATGACTTGTTTTAATAGATTATTAGGGGACTTATTTTCACCTATTAATTTTTATGTGGCTCAGATTTCTAAATTAGCTGTAAGAACGTGCTATAAAAGTTACTGACAAAGACGTATTAATAATTTAGTATAATATACATATTTTTTAAAATATCTTTTTTCTTATTGGATTGAAAGTACATTATAATGCAAATAATGTTTAAGTAAAAATGTCTGCTAAATCGTATATCTTGTAGGTTTGTAGGTAACAACAAGTCTCCTGAAAACATCTTTTTTACACAGAGTGGAATGTAATGGACATAAATGTAAAATATAACTAAAGTAAGTAATATATTAAAGGTCTTACACGTGACTGAAGTTTCATGATTAACGATACATTTTGAATCAAGCTAACCTTTCATAAGACTGTACATCTTTAACCCCTTGGGTGTGGGAGCAAAATTAGCTACGTGGGCTGAAAATGAGTAGAAAATACTGTTCAATGGACTTTTATCCCAAATATTCATATATCCACATTTCAAGCTCACTTGCTCATGACGATACGCGCCATCCACACGCAAGGAGTTAATACACTCAGCCATAATAGATTCAACCCTACTCCAGAATTCGCACTCAGTCCTACTCCAAATCCAATTATTATTTCTTACATATCAATACAGACGCATAATTATACATTTGTAAAAGTATACAGGTAAGAGTATTTTCACGCATTGCTTTTGAAAAATTTGCATCATTTAAGAAATTGAGTCACAACCAAATTTAATGTCGGATGATTCATTAGCGAATCATTTGCCAGTATTCATCGACTCATTCCTTCATCATAAATAAAGTCAATCTCAACAGCCAACAGCCATCATCATTATCATCAGCATTGGTCAGTCTTCCAGCCATCCAAGTCCCAGGCATCTCTCTTGACGCATGTTTCAGAATAAACATAATCATTGTTCACATGTGCAAAGTACACAGATGTAATGCAAAATATTGCTCTTTAGCCGCTCTCGCTCATACAAGGGAAGAGAAAAAGTTTATGTATGTGTATGTATAGGCAAGTGTGCGCACGCGGGACACGCGTGTGTGTATACAGAGAAACAGTCAAGGATCTCAGAAATACAAAACTATAGAGAGTAAGAAAGAGAGGGACGAAAGACAGGCGAGAAACGAAGCAGCCAGCAGCAACAGCGGCAACGGCGGAAGATGCGTGCCATAACGAGCATCCGTGCTAAAACGTTCTCTCTTTCTCTCTCTCTCTAGCACACAACTTCCACCTGCTCTCCCTCTCTCTCACTCTCGATCTTTCTCTCCACCATCTTTCTTCCCTCTCTTTCTCGCTCTCTGTCTCGATCGTTCGTTCAAATTTCGCACGCCTTGGAAACGGCCGTCGTCGTCGTCCTCGCCCACCATCGTCGTCGAGGCGCGACGCGGCGCCATTGCCTCTTTCTCTCCATCTCTCACATCATGCCGCGCGCACACTGTACGTACGTACATACATACATACACACACACATACATTTCCGTCATTATCGGACGCCCATTCCTTCATCAATACATATCTATATATATATATAGCACGCATCATCAATATTCTAATAAGCTTAAAGTCTCTCTCTCGCTCGATCAGTCGAACGCTGCCATTACAAATTTCGCATGTACAACATATCTCGCAATATAGCCTCAAACGCACGACAGAAACTCATGCTCGCATAGGGCATATATACCTCCTACTCCTCGCGCTCTCTTACATTCTCGCTCGCGCGCGCGCACACACGCACGCACACACGCAGACGTATATTCGCGCACACACACACACACACACATATACATTATTCTCAAGGCAGTCTATGATATACTTACATCCTGATCTTTCCCTTTGTTCTTGAAGACCATCATCCGATTCTTGTTGATCATCTCGGGCGCCATCCTGGCCGTGGGATCCAGCTTAGCGGCTTACGGGGGGGACGTAGAAAAAAAAACGTGCACGGCGGACGCGTGCTTCGATGCGATGCCGAGGAGCGACTACTGACGCGCGCGCACGACGATTGCTCTCTTGCGGGCTCCTCGTCGACTTCTCTCTTTCCGCGCGGTTCTCTCCTCTCCGTCCGTTCGTCCCGTTCTGGCTTATATGGCCCGTACGTGTGTGTGTGTGTTGAGTGTATATATATATATGTGTTCGCGAGATCTCGTTGTGTCTCGCCAATATATATATACTCTCCACTCTCCTTTTTTTTTCCAACACCGCGCGCGGCTCACCACGAACCAATGTCACGAAGTGTATAGGAACAACGTCTCGGCGTCTTCCTCGTCGTGATGCTAATAAAGCAGTGGTTGGTGATGATCGTGGTTGCGGTGTGCGGCTCCGATCCGTTCCTCGTCCGTGCCCCTCGGCGAGTGCTGGCAACTCACGGGACGACACACACGACCGTTGATCGATAATGAGCCGGTGAGCGCGCTGTGTCTCGCTCGCTGGTGGCGCGCGGCAGCGTTGATATATATGGCGGGCAAAGAGGAAAATTCGCGTTTCGCCGTCTCTCGTTCTCGCTTTCCTCCGCGGTTTATACGCGCGCGTGTACGAGCGATACGTGTATATATATATGTATATGTGTAGACGTCTGTGATATCGCGGCGCCGTCTCTTACATATATGTATATATATATATCTATACCGCTATTATGTACTCTCTAACACTTCGCCAGTTATGCGCGTATATTGCTACTGCGTGCGTCGTAGTCTCGTCGTCGCTCGCGCAGCGAGAAAGATCGTTTACTTCGAATCGCCCTTTGGCAGCAGCTGCATTCCACGCGCGCTACTTTTGTCTATATATCTATCTCTCTCTTTCTTTCCAACGCGTTCTTGGACTATACGCACAGCGCTGCATAGTACATGCACACACAACTGCTGCTCGCCCTCGCGTCACACATATACTTAGTGCTGCTGCACACGAGGTGAGTGAGCGGCGGGTGCAATCGCGCGATATGGAGGATCGAGAAAAATGTAGGTAGAAAAAGGTAAAGGAAAACGTGCACGCGCGTGCGAGCGCGGTAGTTGGGTCTCTATTCCCGCATTCGCAAAGAGAATTTTTCTATCTTTATCTCACGCGTGTACTTTATACTAAGCTTGACGTTCATTCCTAAGTATATATCGTTATCCTTGGCCTGTACGCGGCGCACGCGTTTTTCTCTATAGATATATGTATATATAAACGGACACATGCGTAAATAACGTATATGTGTATTTCAAAAGTAGTATACAAGCATATAGACAATAATAGGACGCCGTAGCATATACGGCCGTGAGATAATAGCCATTGTATGTTTTCGCGTAGATGTCTCTAGCTGCTTATACTCGATTGATATTGGACATATTATTGGAGTTTTGGAAGCATGGTCGGTGTATAGGTTAGGAACGGAGAAATTCAAATTGAGATAATAGACCGAGGAACGGGGAGAGCTTCCGGCGACGTGTATATATATATAGACAATATAAATCGAACGGTTTGGAAGATTGTTTGAAAACGAAATTCCTGCGTGTTGCGTATCACTCAACAACAAATGCCCTGGAAATTGCGAGAACTTTATGTATGTGCGCATTTCGTTCAAGATAATAAGAACCATTTGTTTAATAAGAATTATCATACGAAGAGTGTTATCCCTTTGTAGAGCTTGCAACGGTGAAATATGATAAATTTGAAATAACGAACTATTTTTAATATTGCCATTCACACTGATATATATATTGTAGTTTTCATATTGAAACGTTTAGATAATTGAATAGGGTGAATGATAAAAATGATTTAGTTTCTAGTATATTATATATACGAAACTATAATGGTTTATGAGGTAGGGGAAAGGTGCGTCGAAGGTCAATTTTTCCCAGCATCAGTAAATACTTATAAAGGTTTAACTGCATAGAAATGAAACACTAACTCTTTTGTAAACTATCCGGATTTGTGAAATTGATAACGGTATCCCAAAAAGATTATAAAAGAAAAAATATGACGTCACCTTATTCTTTTAATTGGTAGTTTTTATCGGTAATGAATTTTTTTTATCGTTTCCGCAGCGTTTGCAGAAAATCATCATTAATGAATTTTTTTTCAGTAGTTTTTTTAGTAGTTTCAATTATTCGTAGTTTTTCATAATCAACTACAACTTGGATAAAAACAAATTTATTCGTGTTCATTCCGTATTAACATTAGTAGAACTGTCATCACCCTTCAAGGAATTACAAAAAATAATGGTATAATTATTATTGCATGTGGGATTTAATCTGAATTGTTTTAGTTTTCAAAAATTTTTTTAATTAAATCTGTGGCTTCCTGGAATCATCATATATATCTGCACTTTTCATGATTTCGAGAAAATCGAATTTTTAGTATCGCATCAGTGTTCAAAATCAAGACAAATGAGATTAAATGCAGCATTGCATATATGAATTCATATATCTAAATTACATATTTTTTTTATCATAGTTACCAAACCATTTAACGCTGATGGTTCAAAAATTGACTGTTACTTATATGGTTATTCCGGGAATGAGAAAAAATTTTACTAGTTATATGCATTTAGCACTTATATTATTTTTCTATTAATTGATAAGGGTGAAAATAATTGCGGAAAAAATAAAAAATGTTTTAAAAGTTGAAAAAGATAAGACAACAGTTAATTGGATAAAAATATTAGATAACTGGTAAACAATTCATTTATCTAAGAAAGTAAAGTTATATGGTTTTTTTTGAGAAATCATTTTAAAGAGATGGAGATATATGGTTGTTTCGGGAAAATTTTGGAAAAAATAAAGTTATAGTATTTTTTCTTGTGCTCATTCGAGAAAAGAAGTGCACCTTATCAATTTCTGTTCTGATTAAATGGGCTATTTAAAAGTACAAAAAATTGCATAAAATTGATTTTCAAAAATTTGTTACTTATATGGTTATTTTAGGAAGCCACAGAAATGATAACCAAATTTTGAGTTTGTGTGTCTAAAACTTTTAACTACACGCTCTTAAATAATTGTCGAAGGAATAAAATACCGATTTTAATAAATTTTTTAAAATTATCCAAAATGCATAAAATAAGAATGCCGGTATGGTAGAGATCGATGCCACTTTTTCATACCCCGATTTTGAAATAGCAGTAAAGGAAATTGCTAATTAGAATAATTTTCTAACACTTATCATTGCCTTTTTTTCTCATTTCTGAAAACACATAATGATTTCGAAATCCGTCGAAAAATAAAAAAAAACGGCACGCCCGAATTACTTAATACAATAGTTTATTCCACAACTTAAGACGGAAAACATTAATCTTTTTAAAAATATTTAATCTTAATCAAGTGATACCTTGCAATCTTTTAGCATAAAGATTAAAATTAATTAATAGTTCATACCACTTTATCACTTTCAAAAAGTCGATATTTTTTTTAATTAATTTTGAAAGGAAAAAATATAAAAAATGCTGTGTAAAAATTTCAAGACTGGATCGCGGCTTTAAACTTTAAACGCGTTTTTCTCAAAACCACTTTTTTTGGTTAACGTGCACGATTTCTAAAATAGTATTCAACCAATCATTTCCAAATTTTTACCACGTCTTTGTCATATGTATAGCTATCGCCGGAACTAGGATTACATTAAAATTTCAATTTTAACTATATTAACCGAAAAAAGAAGCAAAAAAACACGATATTTCGAAACAATTTTTTTGATCAGCCGGCATTTTGTTATTTTTGCATGAAAATTAATTATCCTAATTACGGCAATAGCCACAGTCCTACTGAATCTAAATTTTTTGAATTTTGTATTTCCGATAATTTCTCGCTTTAAAATCATGCATGCCATTAACAACCATTTTTTAGAGACGCTCAACGGTTGTTAAAGTTGTACATAAATAAATAATGTCAAATTAAAAAATTATTGTTTCATATACTTTAAGAATGCCTTTATAAAACCCAAAAAGATTCATATCGATATCTATTACAGAAACTATAAAATAAAATTCATAAATATAGCTTAAATTTTAAGCATGTAAAGTGGCATGAACCCTTAATCTTAAATCTTATACATTTTTCGTGAAAATGAGACTGCATTAATAAAAAGTCATTGAATAGAAGTATGTACATACATTACACATACATTAACATATCGTCCACTATGCTCGATTAGCAATTGCAGAATAACGGTAGATATTGGTACTGACAGTCTTATGTCAAAGTGATGTCGAAGTGGGCGTAACTCGCGAGAAGTAAACTCTATTTAAAGGATATAGATAAAAATGTAAGTGTTAAGCACATAAAAAATCCATACTTATTTCAATCGTTTCTGGACAAGTACCCTGATTCATAAAATGATTTCATCAGTACATTTTTTTCTACGTAAAATTACCCAATACGTACTTCATTTCGAGTATATCGATCATACTCGAAAGAATCATGGTTCGTGCGATATCATTCTGTTTTGTAGAATACATAGTGTAAAATTTTACTTTCCATATTTTCTCCAACAATAAGTATTTTTAGTATAGAAATAATATTAGTTAAGATTGTCATCATGCATTTTTTACAATGCATTGTTATATGTTTTAGAAACTGCGTGACGCACAAAAGTCTTGATTTTTTCTACTTGGTTTATTAGTCCTGTACGGTATTTGTATTATTTAAAAAATTCTTTGCAAACTTTTATATGTACATTACATAATCACTTGCATTTCAATATCATTTTAAGATGGCATCATCACGGCAGGCCGTATCTAGTTAGGGCCCCACAAGGAACCTTTCATTTATGTAGAAAAAAAGAATAATAATTTTGGAACAAATATTTTGATTTTTTTGCTATTAAAAAACTACTTTTTTCATGAAAAATCACAAAAAAGTTGTCTGTGAGAATTCTGATCAACGCACTTAGACGTATTTTGACGGTCAAAATTGTAATTTTGACTAGTTTGTTTATTTGATCGTCAATATAATTTTTTAAGGTATAAATTACAAATTTGAAAATCTGCTCGTAATAATATTTATTATTTATTAATTATTATTAATTATTAATTATATTAAGAACAGAGGGGAAATAAGAGGCTATGAATAAAAACATTGACTTCGAATAATTTCGTTTTTCTATTTATCTGTAAATATGTAATTTAAAACTATGTATGTAACTAAAATATATATACATTAAACAAAAATTATATATTTATCATTAAAGAATAGAATTATGATAAGATAGCTATGAAAAACATGCTCTTATCGTAAGTCAGTACGATATTCAAATATATCGAAAAGAAAAAAAAATTGTTAAACATTTGCATTCTAGTAAAAACTTGTATTCGACGGTATATCAATATTTGAGTAAATAAACAGCACTATTAAGAAATTATAGCATTAACTTTAAATAATCGTTCTACTGTATTAATTTGTTTACTTAGTTATCGGGATTATAAATAGTTGAAGCACTTGAAAAGTCAAATTTTTTAGTTATAAAATTATCATCAATAATAAGAAATTTTTTGTTCCAGATTTAACAAGTTAACAATTTCTTACACCTAATGAAATAAGGATGGCTTTAAAAGGAGTGAAAGTTATAGAATTAGCAGGGCTTGCGCCTGCTCCGTTTTGCGGCATGTTGTTAGCTGATTTTGGAGCGTCAGTTATTCGTATCGACAAAGTAAGACACCTTAATAAATTATATCCCGTAATAATACTCTATTTTAAACGAAAAATTATTTTTCTATTTCGTTAATTTACAGTGTTTCAAAAAAATTAAATTTAAACAACTTTTTGATCGATTTATTTTTAAACTGTTCATATAATGAAAATCAAGAATTATAATTAATAATTTTATTTATATTTAAAATTTTAATATATATGCTTATTATTATAGCCTGGTGCTCCTCCACTTGATCCTCTTGGTAATGGAAAACGTTCTCTTGCTTTAAACTTAAAGTCTGATAAAGGTGTAGATATATTTAAAAGACTGAGCAGTCACTGTGATGTTATCATAGATCCATACAGAAAAGGTACAGCAATTACAAACAGTATTGTGCTAAAACTATTATAATTTTAAAATTTATTGTTATTTACATCATTTACATTCTTCTTCTATTTGCAGGAGTTATGGAAAAATTGAAATTGGGACCTGAAGATCTCATGGCAACAAACAAGAAGTTAATTTATGCTAGATTGACAGGATTTGGCCAAGATGGTCCTTATGCTAAAATGGCTGGACATGACATTAATTTTTTAAGTTTATCTGGTAACATTTGCAAATTTTACTGATTTATCACGTGCTATAACAAACTATAAATGAACCAAATATCGCTTTTTTAGGTCTTTTATCAATATTTGGTCGTTATAATGAAAAGCCAACACCCCCTTCCAATTTGGCTGCTGATTTTGGTGGTGGTGGCTTAATGTGTGCCTTTGGCATAGCAATGGCTTTGTATGAGAGGAGTAAAAGTCAAAAAGGTCAAGTAATAGATGCATCAATGGTTCAGGGAACTGCCTACTTAGGAAGTTGGTTTTATAAATCAAAAAAAATTGGAGGATTTTGGGACCAACCTAGAGGAAAGAATATGTAAATTATATTTGAAATCATATTTATTGACTAAAACTTTAAAACTTTTTATAAATCTATAAAATGTATTTCACTTTTAGATTGGATACTGGAGCACACTTTTATGATACTTATGAAACAAAAGATGGTGAATACATGGCAGTTGGAGCTTTAGAACCATTATTTTATATGCAACTATTAGAAAAACTTGGATTGACAGAGGATGAATTATCACAATTGGATTTTGAAGAAGGTCGTTCAAAACTTACAGAGATTTTCAAAACAAAAACTCAAGCTGAATGGTGTGATATATTTGATGGATCTGATGCCTGTGTAACTCCAGTTTTAACATTTAATAATGTTGCTAATCATATACATAACAAATCACAAAAAACATTTTCAATGGGAAAAGATGGTGTAGTTGTTCCTAATCCAGCTCCTAGATTTTCACGTACACCAGGTGAATCACTTGCTACAAAAATGTCAAATACAAATCCAGGTGAACATTCGATTGAGATTTTATCTGAATATAAATACTCAAATGATGAAATAAAAGATTATATAGAAAATGGAATTGTTGAACAAACCAAACATACATCTAAACTTTAAAAAAATGAGTGAAAGTACAAATATGGTAAACTTTAAAAAAATGAGTGAAAGTAAAAATATGGTAAACTTTAAAAAATGAGTAAAAATACAAATATGGTAAACTTTAAAATAATGAGTAAAAGTAAAAATTTAGTAATAGGGGACTAGTGCAAATGATCAAATTAAAAATTTTTTATATTTACACACTTATATTTTTATAAATAAAGTTTATAAACAATTAAATTTGTTACCATTTCAATCAATATTGTTATAGTGCATATTCTTTTTTATGCATTACTTTTATTATGTCGTTTTGTACGTCTTTTTTTTATATATTTTACGAAGTAATTAATAAAACATATTATAAAACCAAATAAGTATTATTGATCCTTAACTTATTTCAAACTTTTTAATCTTATTATGTAGTCATACTATACATAGAGTAAGTTAAGTATAAGGTAAATATATGTAACCATACCTACGCGTGTTTATGATCATCCCCACTCCTACATTGTAGCTGTAGGTGTGAAAAGATGGATGAAGAAACTCCACTCATCAGTAGTCTTGTTTGTATTTTGAGATTAGACTATATATATCCCCGTGATGTCTATTTTACTTTGTAATACTGTACATATAGAAGTTAAGACACTGGTTGTGAAATGTAAGTTTTGATATTTATCGAATTATTTGATATTTTTATGAAATAATATGGCAATTAACCTAAACACTGCAGGTCATCAACCATCGAAATAAACAATGATCAGCTGGTACCTAAGTTCGACGAAGGACAAAATGTCGATAAAATTGTCAAAGCAAGTTCTTCTATGGCTTACGATGAATTTTTTGAAGATTTTTTAATAACGAATAAACCATGTATTTTTGATGCCGACGTAACGAGAGAATGGCCGAGCAGACGAAACTGGAACGCAAACAACGCGCCAAATTTTGAATGGCTAAAGGAGTATTTTGGTAAATAACATTAATTACGCATCAAATTAATAGCTATAGATAATTATGTAATCAAAATTGTTTGTTAATGCAGGAGACTGCAGAGTTCCTATAGCAGATTGCAATAAACGGTATTACAATGCCCAACACAAAGACGATATGTTAATAAGAGCTTATATTGATTACTGGATTGACTATCGTAATTGTAATTATTCAAATAAAATGCCTTTATTATATTTAAAGGACTGGCATTGTATTAAGTCTCACTCAAATATTTCAATCTACAATGTGCCTAAATTTTTTGCTTCTGACTGGTTGAACGAGTATTATATCGCTCATCCACATTTAAATGATGATTATATGTTTGTCTATATGGGACCAAAAGGAACATGGTAGGAAATAGATCAGAATACATCATTCTTCTGTGTATTGTATATGATATCTTTTTGACAAATATTATTTTTTAAGGACTCCATTTCATGTTGATGTATTCACATCATACAGTTGGTCAGCTAATATCGTTGGAAGAAAACGCTGGCTGTTATTTCCACCTGGCCAAGAAAATTACCTCAAAAACAGAACAGGAGACTTGATTTATGATGTGACTTCTACAGAGCTTAATAATACTTCAGACTGTAATGATATTTGTAATAAATCATTAAAATGTTTTGAAATAATTCAAGAAGCAGGTCAAATAATATTTGTCCCTTCGGGATGGCATCATCAAGTTTGGAATCTGGTAAATGTGACTAAATTTTGTTTTGAACCACAAAGCATTAGTTTTTAAAATGTCTATGTAATAATAACTCTTATGTTTTACATTTAGGAAGATACCATTTCAATTAATCATAATTGGTTAAATGGTTGTAATGTCTGGAATGTTTGGAATTCTTTAAGAAAAGAAATGGCAGCTGTGATAAAAGAAATTGAAGATTGCAGAGACATGGATGATTGGACAATGCATTGTCAAGTCATGTTAAAAGCCTCTTTTGGAATTAACTATTTTCAATTTTACGAATTTTTATCATTTATAGCTGAAAAACGCTTAAATTCTGTGATAAACAGTGTGCCTGTAAAAAGTTTTGAAAAATGGTATTTAGGCATAAATCATTGCTTATTTGATCTTCGACAAATAAAAGTTGTTCTTAAAAGTTTTGTAGAAGATACCACTCAAAAAGGAATTAATACTTTTCTGTGGAAAGACAATGAAGCTCAAGACTTGCTAGATAAAATAAATATGAAAATAAATGAAGACAATTTCAAGTGTAAATAAAATATTTATTTTAAATATAAAAAATTTGATGTTTTTATTTCTTTAATATTTCCTGAAAAAATTATAAGCCTCCTTCAATTACTCAAATTTAATTTAAACTTAATAAATTTCTAGATATAATGTAGTTATAACAGTTTTTTTTTATAAATAGCGGTCATTGCATATGATTGATTTATTTTCACAAAATACTAAAGAACATTAACAATCATAATAGCATAATATATAATTTAATTGATAATGTTAATTTAAACTTCACTCATTTTTATATTCTCATTTAAATTTTAAATAAATTAGAAAATTAAATAATTTTTTATATTTCTTATAAATTTTAAAGTGTAATTTTTTACATAGATCTAAATAGCATTTTTCCATATTAAAATTTGATCTATGGCCTATTATACTTTTAATATTTCATTATAAATTTAAATATTAGAAACTATTTTTTAGTTGATAAAATTAATATAAATTATAAATCACGCGAATGTAATATATGGATTAAAATGTTTTTTTCTTCTTCTTAAGATAACAAACTAGAATGAAATAATATCTGGAAAGTATTGCAACGAAAAATATAAAATTGAAAAAAATAAAAAGATGAATATAATAAGAATGTGAAAACACGTGATGATAGTACGTTACATATTTTATATTTACACTATACTTTTTTATATTTACAATATCACCCTAATAAAAATGTACAAAACCTATAAGAGATCTTACAGATCATAAATTTGCACTCTTATAAGTTGTATATAGCTTCTCTATTTTTATGATATATATATATATACCTACAATTAAAGTAAAGGGCTGTAGCAAAAAAATATTTGTAAAAGCAGGTGTGCTTTTTGTAATATGTGTATAAAGTAACCATGAATCTTAAAAATTAATAAATGAATCAAAGCTTTTCCGAGTTAATGCTGCGCTATTTACATGTATGCTACTTCGAGACTTGCTATCTACGAATTTTGTGCTGAGGTGATTAGAACACTTCACATTAATCACTATGATATGAGTTTTTACGCTTTGCGTGAAAAAAAACGTTAATGAATCACTATTTATTTGCCACTGTTTAAGTTATGCTTAAAGCGAATGCACTTTATTAAAAAATGTAAGAAATTAGAATAAAATTTACATTTTTTCTTCTGAATGGAAAAAATCATTTAAGACGAATTTCCATAAATAAGTAAGCTATACATAAGAAAAGTGCATTCACTCCCTTAAAATCAGAGATTGAGAGGGTAGCAAAATATATTTCAGCCTTTTCTAAAATATGAATCTGAAATAAGCAGTCAATGTGTAGTTAATAATCGTACGTTTGAAATACTTTTTTGGGAATCAAAACAAAAATGATGCTGTCTCCTTTTTAAATTTAAAATTAACACTGAAATATTTTGTTTTACTTTATAAAAAGATAATGATTCCATAAAATTTATAAAAAAAAGAAGAATAATACAATAAATTACTAGAAATCGATTGCCAAATTCAGGATCATATTTATCATTTAGAGTAGTAAAATTTTTACAAAATGTGCAAGCTTAATATAGCTTAAAATTTAATCTTCTATATCAATAGAAGATATTTATTTTATATATATATATCTCTCTCTCTCTTTTATAAAATACAATACAAATTTTATTTAACAAAGAATAGATACTTCTCCCTTTTTTGTTCTCTGTTAAATTTGTACCTATATTTTATAAAACTTCTCTTTTAAATATCGATTACTTTTTGAAAGCTCGAAATCCACTTCGATACCCTTTCAGTAATCTCCATCTTAAAGCTGTCTAAAGCAACAACAACATTCACATTCTCCTCTAAAGAAAGTCACAGCGTCGCGGTACAAAAGTATCCTTAGCAAGTGGCATCACCTCTACTGAATACACAACCAACTTTATATCAATAAACGAAAAAAAAAAAAAAAATTAAACTGAAACAAACTCATTACGAGCGCCTCAACGAATGCAATCCAGCGATCGGCGAACGAACGCGCGCGTGCACGAAAGAGATATACGTACAATAAATTTTTTCCTTCGGTATGAAAAAATAGTGCCTTATATGCATTGTATTTTATGCATTTCTTTTCATGTATGTATAACTCGTCCGCCGCGGTTTAACTGGTGGTGGACTTGTTGTCCTTGTTACTGTCGAGCGAGCTGCCAGCGCCGGCTGCGCTCGTCGAGGCCTCATCTCAGATGGTGTGAGAGGTGATGATCGTCGGCGTCGTCGTTAACGTTGTGTTCGGTGTTGCAGTGATTGGAGTCGGGCTCATTATCACTGGCGCCGAGGGTGGAGTCATCGGCACGGGAACCGGCGACGCTGTCGGTGTCTGAGCAGGTGTTTGCGATGGTGCAGGTGTCTGACGTGGTGGAGACAAGAGTTCCTGGCGATCGCGTTCACGTTCGCGACCTGGTCGCCAGGCTTCGAGTAGGGATTCGACGCGTTCTTCCGTTGGTCCCCAACGAGCATGACCTCCCGCATTTTGCAGCCAAACGACAAGCGTACCGTGAATCGCTCGAATGTTCACTTCACCTCTGTAAAAATAAAGGTGGTTATAATACTTCGAGTATAGTAAAAATAATAAATTATATTAGTAACGAATAAAATATTTTAACTTTATTGATGTTGAACAAAATTGCAAAATTAGATGCAATTGCTCAATTAAACATGAAATTAAAATAGAAACGAAGAATAACAGATTCTTACGATTTTACGTCAAATTAAATTATATGAAATCCACGCATATCATGAAAATTATTGCAAATTCTTCAATGAAAAGTAAAATAATAATCATCGTTATAACGTACTTTGGAAGAACATGTTGGAAACCATGCCTATACTCGTGTTCCATAGCCGGCACGACCACTTGTTTCCTTTTAAAGTGACTGCCTTCAAGCTTGATCAGCGCATTTGGCGCTGGATCTCGCCATTCGGGTAGAAATACGATAAACGACAGGGGCTCCGTTGAGTCGGACAATAACCTCTCGAAATGATTGACCATCGCCTCCATCAACTCCTCGCAGTAGGGCGGATTGGCTTGAAAACTACCGCTAATAGGCCTGAAGTCGAGGAAAGGTCCTCTCGAGCCGAAGTACGCGTCCGTGTCGGCGAAGGCCGAACAGTATTGTCGAAAGTAACAATTGATGGGTGAAGCAAAGCATTCGAAGGTGACACCGAACGACTTTTGAAGGCACTCAAACACGGTCACGGGTAATGCCATCTGCGTCGCCTGGCTCTCCATGCTGCCGAGATACGTCTGGTAGCGCTTGAGCATACACCAAACCCGCGGTAGAAACATCTCAAATTTACGATCGTCGAAGCAGTTATATCTGTACAACTGTTCTAGTTTCATAAGGTGGGTGTTGTTGATGACCATGGGTTCATTGTGGAAGCGCATTATTGTTTGTTCTCTTTCTGGGAGATATTCAATCTGTAAAATAAACAAAAGGAGTTTAATTATAAAGTTTCGTCGAATGATAAATTTTTCCTGTTTTAATTGTAGATTTATAAATGATTTTAAAAGTAGTGCATAATTTAGTCACCTGTGGAAGCCGAGGAGTTGGAAGAGAAAATTGCACTGGATAGCACCACACTTTGCGTTGCGTACTTGCAGGTCCTCCTGCTGGTACCACATCACTCAGATTATTGTCTTTAAGTAACTGGGTATTTTTGTCTTTCACTTTTTTCGCATATTCCGTGGATAAATGGTATATTTTCAAACAAATTCCTTCAACACTAGCTTTTACAGTTTCTGTTAAATGGGGTTGACACTGTCGTTTCAAATGTGCCAACCTATCTTGAAAGTCATCAAATGTAGCACCCACAGTTCTCCTTAACCACTGAAATGTATCTTCTGCATTCCATTTAACAACTTTTCTGCTTTCAGGTGATGCTTCTCTTGATTCTATTACTTTTTTAGCAGCTTCTGCATAGCGAGACAACTGTTTTCTTGCATCACCTGTAAATTTAGGTCTTACAAGCTTGATTGGTATATCATTCATGATTTCACGATACATTGACATAGAAATTTCTGGGAAACATTGACTCGGCAACAAAGGATCAGACCCACAATCTATTACTTTCCGTTCCATCAACCATCGATTAAATGAGTCTTTTGGTGCATCAATAGATTCTCTTGTATGACACAACTCTTGATAACACTGTCTTAATTTTGCAAGTAATCCACACCTTAATGCCTCTGCTTCTGGATGAACATGTAAGAGATTTGTTGGAGCTCTTTCGAAAATTATAACATTTGTCGGTATTTCTAAATCCCATGGTCCCCTGTAATGATAAAAGTAATAATTAAGTTATATGAATGTTATTAATAAAAATTCCTTTCTGATGCATAATACTATTTGTATCGCAGGCAGATAATTTATAAATTTTATTTTCTGCCCTAGATACAAAAACTACTATTATCACTGCAGCTTACGCTAAAATGAATTTTTTTGCCGGAGGCAACACAGTTCCATCTTCCGATGCTCTGCGCTTCAGTGGAGTTCCAGGAGGCATTTGTCCATTACCAGGTACAGATGGTACACCAATTCCCAATGGATCCGTTATAGGATCAAACTTTTGATACAAATTTACCAGTTAGATAAATTATATCATAATTTATTATATTCTCATATTAGTTACTTACTTGAGGTTTTAAAGAAGGCATAACCCACAATGATTCTCCAGTTAATTTATTCCAAAAATAAGGTCGATTTTCTCTTTTGCTCCAAAATTTTTTCCAACCTTGTTGTTGTAATTCTATCGGGAGTTCAGGCTCAATATATCCAGGTGGTGGAGGGCCCTAAAAGTATTCATAAATATGCATAAATATCATCATCCATTGCTGTATAAAATAATCACTTAAAATTCACTCAATGTACCTGGTTAACCATAGCCGGTTGTTGTACATGGCCAAGCACGTGCTCCCCTGCTATAGGCGGTGGTGACAGTATTGGAGGCTGCAACTTGACCGGAGTAGGAACTATGACTTGAGTTGTGGTAGGTGGACTCGCTTCCTGAGTGAGAGGTGCATTCAGGTGGTGCATTGATGGCACAGTGGTTGGTGGCTGCTGGTTCACCATAGCGTCCCAGGCAGACGAGCTGGCCATCTCTTGCTTGCCACCGCTGACTTCGTTCATCCTCGAGCATCAATACTTGTACTTTCCTACTGAAGATCAAAAATAGAAAAAAAAAAAATATCCTCAATAATGAAACACACAAGAGAGCCCAATGGAATTAAACAAACGATTCGCGCGCGTCGCACACTTGACTATCTTAACGTTACATTATTCACATCCGTATTCTACTTTTATGTAATCTCCCTATTAATTCAGCGTGCAAAACGCAGATTTCCACAGTATAAGTTTCCCTCTAGTAAAACTGGAGCTCTCGAGCCCGCGCGCGCGCGCGCTACCACACACACGAGCCGAGCGAGTGATTAGGCCGCCGGTACTAAGCACTCTGACGCGCCGGCAAATGAAAACGCCGAGCGCCGACTGTAAACACGCAGACTACGCGCGCTAGGGAACGGCTTTTCCCGCGCCACGAAGAGATTTCCAAACGACTCAGTCGTACTGGTGTCGTGCTGTTTGTTTACATGCCAGAGGCGCGCGACGCTACGAACGCTAACGAATTGACCGGTATACCGTAACATTGGAATGATAAAAATTAGACGATTGCGTAGCCGGTACTTACCGGATTCGGCGTGTCACTCGTTTATCAGGCTAGACATGACGGCGGTCAGAATTCATTCATGATTTTGGCCGAGGAGACCGTGCGAACTCCACCTCTGCGACGCCATTTCCTCGCAACTGCTGCGCGATGCCTGATGCCAGATGCGCGCGCGCGCGCGCGCGCGGGCGCTCGCGCGGCGGGAGCGCGTGCGTGGTGGATTATTTTCTGCAATATATGTATAATGTAGAGAGGCAGCGGGATGGGCCGAGGTGGCGCTGCCTACGGTCATGCGGATTATTACTTTTTTAGGAGAGCGCGCGAGCTCGCGATTATCATGATATCGTGCGGCGCAGCTGTCGCGCGCGCGCATGGTTGCGAATTCTTTGTTCGCTCGTATACCGTAAGCTGACGCAAGCGCGGGTTACGTTATCGATTGGCTCTGAAGCTTTGCGCGGGTAGAAGACGCGGAGTTTGAAAGGAGTGGAGGTGCGCTTTTGATACTAGATGCGACATTGTTGTTCTGTATGAAAGAGATCTTTTTTTATAATTAATGTAAAAAATTATTCTATTGGTATTTTTTTGTATTACTTCAAAGGGGTATATGAGAAATCCAAACATATATTTTACACTTATAGCGACCTCAAAACTGGTCAAAATTTTTTTATAGAAAATAGCAATATAGCTGCGAGCTTTCTTCCCGTTCCTCTGAGGTCCGAAAGTTTCCGGAGTTCTCCCTATATATGCACTGTCCAGGAGAGTGTCAGGGATTCGGATCACGGATTCGGCTGAAATTTTAAGATATGTTTTTAGATGTAATAACATGAAGAAATTTATAAAAACACAATTTAAAAAAAATACATTAATTTGAAAATTCGTTCACCTAAAATCAAAGAATAAGTAGCATGGTCGAACTCTTCACGCTCATTCTATAACTTGCCTTCGAAGCGCGACCGCGCTTCTGGATATTAGACTCTAATGCTCAACAAAAATCTAGTTTTTAACTTTTTTTTTTTTAAAAACCTTAGAAAAAGCATAATGTTTTTCAAACCGTTATCATTCAATCTTGAAAAGTCTTAAATATAAGTTGAACAAGAGATAATAAAACTAGAGGAAATGAACTTTCATTTGCTTTTTTCAGATTTAAAAAATATTGATTCTTTTTAAGTTTATGAAATTTTAAAACTAAGCAAAGAAAGTGCATTATTCAATCCTTAAAATTCACTGTTCACGCTGTGACGCGATTTCGAAGATCCTCTTCTGAAAAAACTGATCCTAATGTTATAACTATAAAGTTCATCTCCGGTGGAGCACGGAGAACAAGTTTGCTCCGAAATTTCAGAGTCGAGCAAAATACTTATCTCGGTCAGGAATGGAGCCGAGTTTTCCGGCTTGTCGATTGCTTACCGTAAGGTGGCGATAAAAATCAGCAGATCGACTGCAAATGAGGTTGCGGTCCACAGGCTATCTCTCCTGGCGAATCGAGGATGCAGTGCATTAGTCAAAAGCCGTGACGTCGCAAGCTTCCACGAAACTCGCGGAAGAGTGCTCGAGAGTAATTACTCGGAAAAAGTTCTGACGACTAATTCCCAGTAATGCTAAAAAAATAATGAAGTTACTTTTTTCTGCGCAGACGTTGCGTATGTGTTACTCGCTTGCAATTTATTTTTGTATTTTCATCCTTTTTTGACACTCAAATTTCAACTCTTGACGTTTTAAAGGAATCAACATTTTTTACAATTTTTAAAGAAGCAAATAAAAGTGACGTCAGTTTAAAAACAGTGAGGAATGGAATAATTGTTAGGTTAATAAATAAATAAAAAGTAAAATCGCAGTAATATAAATTTATATTTATATAAAATCAATCAAAATGATTAAATGATAGAGCAGAAATTTAAATAAAGTAAAAAATAACGCGTGCAAGATTCTCATGGTGAGAATTCTTCGTCCTTTCCTCTTTGACTCCAAAATATTTTCGGAATTGACGCTGTAGGCACTGACAAGGAGAGTATACAACCTTCGGGAAACGGATTTTAATGAAACTTTAAGGAAATTTTCTCCATTAAAAATAAAAATACCCGCGTTTCAACGTTTTTGCAAATATTTATGATACGAAAGCGACCAAAATAGATTATAAAAGTAGACAGTAAAAGCTATTATGACTATGAATTTGATCGCTGAAAATGAAGACAAATTTTTAACCATTTTCTTACATAGTATCTTTGATTGCTTGTAACGAATTAGTGCTTAAACTTTAGACATGTCTACTTTTCTAGTCTATTTTGGTCTCTTTCGGATCATAAATATTTGCAATGTGACTCTCAATAGAAGAGGCATCATTTTTTAATGGAATAGAGGATATTTGAGACTAAATTGCCGATATCTTAAGAAACAGGGCCCATTGACAAAAACGCTGAAACACGGGTATTTTATTTTTAATGGAGAAAATTTCCCTAAAGTTTCATCAAAATCCGTTTCTCGAAGGTTGTACACTCCTTGTGAGTAAGGGAAAGGAAGACTCCATAATTATG
This sequence comes from Torymus tubicola, assembly GCA_035583055.1. NCBI lineage: Eukaryota > Metazoa > Arthropoda > Insecta > Hymenoptera > Torymidae > Torymus > Torymus tubicola. The sequence continues at coordinate 1,166,196 of JAWWEQ010000010.1, forward strand.
CCAAATAGCGAAATCCTCTTGGAGGGAAAATCTGGCAACACGTTTAGAATAGAAGTTCCGTCTTTGATGGAACGCGAGTGTACTTCGCAATTTCGAAACACAACAAAATATCTCAGCAGCTAATTGGTTATCACAAAGGGGCGAAAAAAGATCAGCAGATAGGCTACAGCTGTTGTGAACCGCTCGCTTCACCCTCCGCGGTTCAGAAGTACGACCCGTCGTCGTATAATCGTGCGGAGAAACGATGAACTTGACTAATCCCTCAAACTTAAATAAATAAATTAATATAAGTTTACAATCGTTCCGAATGTCAAAAGCTCTCCTTTTTTAGTTTTATTATTTTTTTTCAAACCTTTGTGAAAAGAGTTTTTTGCTAGTTGCTCACAAAATTACAAACTTCAAGAAATGTGGAACATAGACGTTTTCAATTCTGAATGATGTTTCCGAATACTTATTTTCTGATATAAGGAAGAAGAAAATAACGTTGTGAAGTTGTATGTATTAAAAAAAAATGTTGACCAATTTTGAGACCATGGTAAGTATAAAACATGTTTGGATTTTTTATACATATTTTGAATGGATTCCTAATAGGTATATTTTAATTACAAAATATAATTACTTTATTTTAACTTTTCCATAACCAAACCAGTAACGATGAGAAATATACTACATATATCTTTTTAAAAATCTTTGATCATATAATTACGAAAGCAACATAAAAAATTTTCGCATACACGAAACTCATCTCAAAGTTCAATCCCATCCCATACAAGAGATCCCCGTCCAATTCACAAGCGCTAAATCACTCTCGCGCTCGTTATCTCATACGTGAATTTCTCTCACGTATATATACCTACACTATTCTTTTTTCCTCCCCCTCGTACACCAGCCGTCTTCGTTCTACACACACTTTCGCGCTTTCTTCCTCGACATTTCGCCAATCGAGCGTGACCGCACTCGCGTATATGTAATTATGTACGCACGACCATAATTCGACGATGAGTATAACGAATTAATATTGGGGTCCTGTATGCTCGTAGGCATTTGCGCGCTAATTAATTGGTGCGCATGCCCGTGTATATGTATATCTATACCTGTATACGTATATACTTACGGCTCGATTATGAACTTTCTTCTTACGTTTTCGGCTCATTGATGCTCACATGTGTTATTATATACTTGTGGGCGGACGTGTGCGCACACGTGAGAAAGGGGAAATCTACCCGCGCGCGCGCGTTACGCGTCGTTGGTAATTCGATTGGTGATGAGGAAACGTGATTGTAGTAACCGGAGTAGCTTTTTAATAGATTGTACTTTTATATTTATACTAATACTCAGTTTTATTCATCATTTTTTCAGGTTTCATTTATCTTCATTAATCAGTTTTTTTCTAGTTTTACATTATTAATAAATGTTCAATACATTAAAATAAGTTCTTGTAAGCAATAAATTAGTCTACTTATTTACACATGAATTAATCTATTGAATTATTTTTAACTACATATCAGTATTTTAATTTTCTTTCCAATATCCGCATTTGAACACATCAACATAACGCTACACATCATACTTATCATCAAATTTAGTGGATTCATTTGTTGTCATGAGAGCTTCATCTGCATCAATCAGTCTTGAATTTCTGTTATACTCTACAATAGCTCATATATATAAATCACCAACTCAGCATGGCCAATACTTTTAGAATGAAGTACTGGAACTTGCGTTGGGTGTATTCGGCAAAATAAAAGACTTGGGGTTCCTTGTTCCGACATACAGGAAGAATGGCTTCGGCTCGGCTCTTTCTATAGTGAGACAATTCTTGTTGTTTAAAAAAACATAAATGTTATATATGTAAAATAAAATAATAACATGTGAGGATCTTACAATAATCGTTAAAATAAATCAACTGATATCAAATTGATATGTAGAAATATATATGTAATGTAAATTCGATTTAGAGCTACACCGGAAATATTTATTCAAAACATTGTGTAAGTTTAATTTAATAATAATATTGAGTTGTAAAATAATTAAATAAATAATTGAAAGTTTTTTAATCAATAATATTTAATTCAGTTTGAAATCCGCTGCTGTAGCTTATTCTATAAGCATTCCACGATCCCGTTTGCTGTCGTGTGGTTGGTGCATGGTGGTTGATCTCTATATATGGATTTTCTCTTATTTTTGGAAAACATCGGGGCGAAGTTATAAAAAACGGTAGGGTCTCATTCGGTATACTTGAGTCTAACGAACAAGGTCAATATTTTTAACATCGTCGACTCTCAAACACTGCCTCTTTGTTTCGCGCATTTTTATAAAACTGAATATTCACGACAACAAACTATTCAATTTTTCTTTCTTTTATCTAAATGTAACCTGGTAGGAAAAAGTTTGTGTCAAGTAGCTAGACTGAGACTATAGATATAGGGTTTGTAACATTTGGGGGCTCCTATGTGTTACTTTCTGGTCTTACATTTCTCACGCTATACATTTCAATTTTGCTTGTACAAAACGTTCTATATTATTCTTTCTATATTAATTACACATCGATACTTATCAACTAATATTTAGAAGGCTTGGTTTACAAGGATTTGGTAAAACTTTGCTAAGTCAAGGCCACGTCTTGTATATGACTACTCATATAACTTTTTGCTAATAAAGTTTACCATAAACCATTTAAAATTCAATACTCTTATATTTTCATCATTTTTTCAATAATAACCTAATTTATTGATCCCTAAAAACCGATATTCAAATATCACCGATCACCTCCCAAAAGAGATCCAAAACACTCAACTAACCACCACTTTGTATACCACCTCTACAGGTGCATTATACACACACACACACTAAAAAACAAAGCACAGTAACAGCAGCGATCAGCCGGTAGCCGCGCAATGCGTTATATTATAATACACACGTACTCCCCGTATATATAGGTATATATACCTGTATAGTATCACCATCACATACATTACATATATCGCAGGTGGGGATAGGACACGCGCTCGCTCTCGCTTGCTCGCTCCCGCAGTTGCCGCCGCTCGTTGCCACAACAAACGCACTCGTGCCTGCCATATCGTATAAGTATAATATATATATATACGTATATAACACGCGTCTCTCACTCTCTTGCGGTGCTATATAGGAATAAAGAAGACAGAGACAGAAAGAGAGAGAGAGAGAAAAGGCCACTGTACGCTATATGCTCACGGAGGCGCGCGCGCGCGAGTAAGCTTTCCAGTTTTCTGGGGGCCATCGACACGGCCGCGCGCGTATACCGCACGCGCGTCTTAATTAGTCGGCATATATACATAAATACGTGGATTTGTGAATTAAAGAAGTACAATAAATGTAATAACGTATACAAGTATACAGATATATATTGTAATTTAAGGGATTTCGATCGGGAGGTATAGAGTTCGATGTACCTTAGCGCGTGAGATAAAGGCGGACGGCGCTCGTTATTGATTTTTTCGACGACGACGACAACGATGGTGGTGTGGTATCGCGTGTGGGTGTTTTCGTAGTCAAGTGAATCACGCGTATATACGACGGTATAACCGCATGAACGTCCCCGCGACGATGAGTCGTAAGGATCGAGGAAAGAGACATGTTGTGGACCGGTTCGCTTGTGAAGACGAAATGCGCGCGTGAGCTTCTTATTAAGTCCTATTTGAGATGAGTGCGAACCGTTAGGTATATATGAGTATAACCGAAAAGTTTCCATCGAGTGAGTTTTTTTCGCGTCCAGTGGAGTAAGTATATAACGTTTGTATAAGCTGTGGAAAAGTGCCGTCAAAGTGTGGCGTTGGAGACGATTAGCCGAGATGTGGTCGTGTAGCCAGGAGATGCAGAAGACGTCGATTTTCTACATCGACTCTGATTATGAGTCGCTCAGTGCGAGTAATACAAAGGTAATTAAATATATGATACTTGGTTTAAATTGATATGTATATTTCTATGAGGAATTTTCGGGTGGGTATAATTGTTACGCAAAATTTTTTAGCACGATGAAGTAACATGTCGGTTCTGTATTGATATTTGGAGATAATTAACATTTCACACTTAATGTCATTTTTAAGACATCGCGGCAAGCTATGTTTGCTTGGCGACGCGCAGCATAAATTATCGTTATCAGTAGATCGCTTTATCGGCGACGCGATGTATTGCACGATTTTTTTTCCTTTTACTTAATACATATATATGAGTGATACGACGCTAAAAACGATGCTCCTCTCTCGGTTGGTAGTTATATAGAGGTGTATAATTATAGAGGCCGTTTCGAGTGGAAAATTTCGTAGTTGTGAAACGAAGTATGTATATATGTATAAATATATATAGTCGAGCAACAATGTGTGCATGTGGTGAAATACGATATTTACTCGAAAATAAATCGTATGCAAGTTTGTGTAACACGAATTTGATAGTAATATGCGGGTGGAGAGGCACAGAAGAGAATTACTCAAGCGTCATCGCAACGATTTCACCTGAGTTCTTAGCATTTTTCTCTTTGTACGATCAATTTATCGTATATATATACTTAATATATTGATGCATGTGTAATAAAGCCTTGGAATAATTATATAAATCTATATACATGTGAAATAGCACATCGCGTGAATATTGTAAAAGAAATGCATAATTAAACTGCACACAGCTGGTTTAATTAATTTTGATATAAATTTGTACAAGCGTTGTAGTAAAAATATAACTTGTATCAGTGTTTAAGACTGTATGTGTATTTATTTACATTGCAAATTTAAACTTCCGATACATTTTTAAAAGCGCCACGCGTCGTTTAAGAGTTTCATTCAAAGGATCAATGTCCTTGATTGAGATGTATTACGTGACATATATAATATTATCTAATTATTTTATACACTTTTGTAGCAAAAGACCGTAAAAAAGGCTTCTTTGTTGCACTAAAAAGCAGCCATGCGTTATTCATTTTTTACACACCACTTTGTTGTCTTTTTTTTCATCTTAGTCACGGTTACGCATCATTTCATGTGTTTCACGAACAAAATATAAAGGATGTGGTTTGTCAAAAGTTATGTTCTCTATTCAATGAATTACAATACATTTATTTATTATCACGAGACTATAGAATTTACAAAAGATTTACGTATATTATACAAAAAAAAAAATTAATGCTCAATTGCTGAATGGAACATCATTCTTATAACACTAATTTATTCGTCGTTTATATAACTGTGAAGTCACTAAACATAGATTTTGTGGACTTAAGAATTTTGAAAATTGATAATTTAAGTAAACCTGCGATGGTATCTTAAAAACAACAATGCCACATTCAAATCACCATTATCCTTGTAATAATAGAACTCGTACCCATATATACATATACATATTCGGTAATTTAAAATATACACGCCCACAACATTGTCCAATTCGATTCCGTCCAGTAACCTCTGATTCCACCAAATTCTTCTTGCCACGTATTTCCTTCAACGCATTTCTTTCAACAAACTCTACACACACGCGACCTTCAAATTGCCAAAAACCGCATGACCATAATCACGACCATCATACCACATCCTTGCGCTACTCTAACATATACGACCTTATCACTTCTGTCGTACACGAAAAACTTCTTCCACTAAGGAAATGAGGGTCCCAGGTGCGTACATATACATATACATCCTAGACGCGAGGCTTTAACATCCGGTATATACCGTTTACACGCGCCTCGAAAGCGTAATGACTACGACGCGCCGGCCGGAAACGCGTTTATCGCGCATGTATATAGGATATATAGCGCGCGAGGAAAACTCGCGAGGTGAGTGCGATTTTATGGAGCGAGGAATGAGAGAGAGAGAGAAGTGCAACGAGTGTGGATGCAAAAAGAGTGCGTATTAACGGGACCGTTTGTATGTGTTATGCGTGCGTTACGCGTGCTAGAGTTTCCTAGTTTAGAGGCAGGAGAAAGGAGTTCTGCGTTGCTGCGAGTGTGAAGAGTGCGATGCGCGTTATCGTTGTTTCGCTGAGTGGAAGAAGAGTTTATTGTTATTTTTTTATTATTTTTTTCTTCGCTGTTTATTGTCGTACGTGCGGTTGTCTTTTCTTTATACGTGAATAATTTTAACGTGCTATTGTACTTTTTTATATGTTTAACGATAAAAATAAATTCGTTCATATACATACCTAATGTTTTTTTTCTAATATTTTCGTTCAAATGCTCTGGAAAAAAACTATTTTACGCTATATAGGGTCACTTCACTAGTAAATGAACGAAAAAGGAAATTGTAACTTTTGTTATTTTGTTAAGTGGTTGAAAATGGATTAAAAGTAAAATCCCTTTGAAATATGTATTCTAAAATGTTCAAACTTTACGTCGGTGAGCAAAAACCAGTAAATATACACCGCAATCATAGTATCTAAATACGTTTCACCAGTGAATGAATACATCGCCAGTTAATAAACACTTAATAGCGGCGATTCTTATTTTATTCTTAGCAAAATAATTTCTTTTATGTAGAATTTTCCTATAAAATGAAATAAAAATTTTTAAGGATTCAAAAATTATCGTCGTATTAGATAAACCATACATAGAAAGTTTGATATTTTCATAAATTTAAAGAAAATGCTCATTAACTGATGACTGATCGGATACTGGTGCAGTCAGCCTCTAAAAACCATTTTGATGGTATCACAACCGCTTGGAGTTCATAATTGTTTTAGAAGTCGAGAATGTGCTCGATAATTATAAACTCTGATGGATGTAGCATAATAATGTAACGGCTTGAAATACTGTGACATCATAATTGATCATCAAAACGTCTTGACATCAACATCAGTTTCATCTTGGTCTTACTACAAGTCTTGCGCCGTTCTCCAAACTACAATTAGCTAGCTTATAATTGTAAGTTATTAAGTTCGAACAGTTGTTTGGGGAATAACAAACATCAAACTTGTGGCTTTTAAAACTACTGTTTTTCCCTCGGCAATTCTTATTCCTGTCTCAAAGGAACATTATAATTATAAAGTTGATGTCATCATTGACATTTTTGGTGTCAGCATATATTATTTACTCATTTTTCAGACTGGGCATTTTAAATTTGATTTTGATGCTTGAGAATGTACATCGAACGAATGAACAACAATAAAACATTGCTCACGCTCCTGTATATACACAAGTTATAATTATCATTAATAACTCTGAACTAATTTTATCAGTTATTTTCGTTATCTTTTAAAGATCAATAAAACCAAAGCGAACACACCCCTGGTAACTATATACAAACCTTCGATATAATCTAGTATACACTTCTCTGCTTGCATATACAAAAAAATCAATACACGCAATTACACCGAATTAATAATTGATCTTCATTCATTGAAAACCATATAATTACCGTACAATGGCAATGCTCTCCGCGTATACACACCCAACCGATGATATTCATCCCCCTCCTCTAATTACACCGTACGCGCAACTTTTTAGGTTTCTTATCTCCCACACACATACATATATACATACGCACACGTTAACGTATACCAAGAATATCGCAACCCCCTAATTTACCGATAATTAACCTACGGACCGCATTGTAAAACAGACATTACACTCTACGCACAGCGCGAGCGCGAAGAAACGAGGAAAAAGAGAACCGCGAGCCATTAAAAGTCGCGCGTTTCTCGCATCGTACAATGGCTCTTGTGCACTCTCTTTAGTAGAAGAAAAGAAAAAGAAACGATCGGCGATATCATCAAACTGAACGAGAAGAAGAAGAAGAAGAAGACGAAGACGAAGAAATTCTCTCGTGCAGCGGCGCCTTTTAAGCGTTCACTCGCGCACTATAAACAGCTGCATTTCATTAGCGTCGAAAGAGAAATTGCACGCGCGCTCTCCGCGAAAATCTCTCGCATTGTCTCTCGTATATAGTTTTCCCTTTTACCTCATTGTGTGCATTGCAGCACACTTCGATCTTCATTAATACGCGTTTGTTCTACTTCCCACGCGACTTTAAAAGCGAGCGTGTCTTCCGCGTTCGCACGAATATATATATATATATAGGTAATATATAAAGATTTTCCAAGCGCGTGATGTTTCGCACACGCACAAACGCGTGATTTATCGTTGAAAAAAAAAGAAGCAGCAACGATGACGACGAAACCCGCGTATAAGTATAAGTAATTATTATCGAGCGCAACATCTGTGTTTATATAGGGCTGTAATTGAAGCGCAGTTCGGGAACGAGAAGAGTGAGATTCTCAGAGGGAGTATATAATGATTTCGTAATAGCTGCGGAGAATGCACATATACACGTGCCGAGATGCGTTTCTCGTACTCTTTCGGAAGGCTGTTATTAGACGAATCAATGTGTGTTCATCCGGCGTTGCTGGTTGTAGGGTGGTGTAATCGTGGAATGTTGATGAAGTGCAGTTTCGCGGTGGGGTTTTGATTTAAAGGTGTTATATGAGTTGGGTGACGGGGATGATGTATGTGTATAGCGTCGATTTTTATGATTAGGAAGATGCTCGAATGTGTGGGAGAATTATAACGTCACCTGCTATAATTGCCTCGTAACAGATCTTACGTGTGTAAAGAAAAGCTAAGTGATAGTAAACATTAATATTTAATATATAAACACGTAAGAAGCTGTAATAATATACAATAAAAATAGTAACTGCATGTAAATACACTTTACACAGACCAAAAAATACATCTACGTAAATGATTTTAGACAAAACATAGCTCTATTTACAATAAATCCATCAAATTTCAGTCAATTTAGGTATATAAACACGTAAAATCACTCACCGAACCACGCGCAAATCACATTCGTTTCACCTTATAATATACTCCACTTCGACATTTATATATACATACACGCTCACGCTTTTACACGTCGATTTCCATACACACGCATATCGTTGATCCCTTCCCTTAATAACTTAATATTCCCATAATTTTTACCGTCTACCGTCGCGTCGGCGCTCGAGATCATCATATAATATACGAGAAGCGAGAGAGAACTTATGTAAATGTTTAATGCTACAGGAGGAAAAGGCGCTACCCCCGCGGGCCATTTGCATGCGAGTTGATGCTCTCTCATTAACGTCATCGAGCCGCAGTGCCGCGTCCGACGTTGATCGATCGGTCCTGCGTCGTTGGATTTATATATTACGTGCTATATATATATATACGTACATTTTGCACGATCAGATGGGACTCGCGAGATTTTCACCGAGTGATTCTTCTCGTTCGCACGCTCGTCCAGCGGTGAGATGGGAGTTTTCCCAAGGTGTACTTATATATTGGTATACGCGATTATCGTCGGTTTGGTTTTGTTTGAGAGTTTTGATGATGCTTGATGAGTGACGCGCTTCGAAGCGCGAGTTTCTGTAATTAATCGTAGGCGGAATATCCGTATATCGTCGGTTCCTATATATACTAAGACCAGCATAACTAAAAAAATGCCTATTTTAGTTGTCATTAAAGAGTATTCCAAATTCAAATAAATTTTTCAAGTATGTACGAATTATACCTTTAAGTCAATCAAATTCTGGACGAATTTATTTTATTTTGGTGGCTTCAAAAGGCCTTTTTCAGTTGTGCTATAGTTTTCGTATAAGACCTAACTATATAAGGATATTTTAATGTTTTTTCGTACTTAAAATTTATGGACATTTACTACAACAAGTATACATACAAACCATTGTACGACATTTTGTACGACAAAAATTACGCGTCTTCGCATACACCTCGTGAATCATTCAGTATACGCTTTCAATTTGAATTTCGAAACGTTGCATCTTACAATTCATTCGCAAAATTTCGATTCGCTCCCACGGCGCGTTACATATATTATTCACCCGCACCAAGCGTGCATCTTCTGCGCAAACTTTGAAATTCACCGCATCGTTTATAATACCCCCCTTTACCTTACTCAGTACAAATCGCCCCTCAGCACATTCATGCGCGTGTGTACCTCTCCTATATATATACCTTACACTTATTTTTTCCTTCTCTCTCACCCGCGTTCGCATCAAATTCACCCTTCTTTGCCCGTCCTTCCATCATCCTTCTCCCACTAACTTATACAAAACAGTGGATGCTGCCTATCTCACATACACTACATATATAGCGGTTGCTACTCTTCGCTTTCTTATACATAGTATATATACAATGTACGATTCGAAAGCGCGTACCGATCCTCGAGTTCGTGCTGAATTTTGAGAGAATACGCGCGCAGGCATCAGAGATAAGAGGATCGACGCGAAGTTCTGCGTGCAGATGCTACTACTGCTACTGCTGAAAGTTCCAACGAGACACGAGAGAGATCGGTTTCGCTTTTATGTACATATATATATACACATACGCTTGTGTATGTTTATGCAGTCGCGTTCGTTTCTGATTTGTAGAGATGCGCGCTGCGCGGCGAGCGAGAATGCAAATGCGTTACGCTTCGCATAAGGCGATATCCGCGCGTGCAAAGAGGGAATTCCGCGAGTGTATAAGCGTGTATAAGTATATATATACACACTATATGGTGTAGTCGTTTGATGTTGAGGTTGTACGATATGCTACAGCTGCTGTATACGCTGAGGGGATTGCGAGATGGGTTGCAAGCGCGTGGCGCGTTTCTGCAGTGATTGGAAATTGATTTTTCACCATCCCTGTGGGATATGATACGCCGTTTGGTTTATATGCCGAGAAAGAAGAAGAAAAGAAAGAGAGAAAGCGTATACTGCACTCGTTTGAATTTCATTTTTAGATGGGATGGAATATATCAGATGCACGCGATGTCGAGCAAAGAGGTTGATCGGGATTGGAAATGACATTTTTTTTTGCGAGGATGAATTGAAAAGTCAAATTCTACATAGCGTAGAAGTATATATGTTTCTTTGAATATAATGAAATGTAGTTTTGATAAGTTTAAGCATTTATAATTAAATCACGTCATCGCTTTTTTACGTCAACGATGTAATACCATTAATATATATATATATATATATATATATATACACACACACACACACACACACACACACACACACACGCACACACACACACTTGTCACTGAAGCATCAGTTATTTTTAGCTTCCAATTTCGTAACATTTTTCTATATACATTATTATACGAACAACGAATCAAAATAAAGCTTATAATACACGTTTTTTCCATCATCTCGCGCGCAAACAAAGAAACTGCTTGAAACTGAATAAAAGAGCGACACTATGGAGGCACGCTTTAAGATTCACCAAATAACCCGCAATCTCGCTTAATTTCATTTGCATATGCATGAGATAACGCGGTTTTCGTCCCCCGCCATGCCCAAGACAATACGATCGGAATCATACCTATACACACATACACGCCTTTTATATATACAACATACATATACACTTGAAGGCAAGTTCAATAGCCAACGGTACGGAAAACAAAAGAGAGAGAGAGAGAGAAAGAAAAACCTACCACGACGACGAGTATAACGAGAAAATATTCGAATCACGAGTTCCGATCTTCTATATATGTATACACACACACACACACACACATACATATACTTATAATATATATAAAGAAAAGAATCGTCGACCGGCGGGGCGCATATAATGGGACCTCGGCGACGCGGCCGCGCGATATGAGCCTTTGTGCCGAACTGGAAAAGGACGCCCGCGGCATGGAAAACGCCGCCGACGACTTTCTTCCTACGCGCGAGCTCGCGCGCCCATAAGTACGCCCTTTAAACGTCCGCCTTCTTCTCGCTTTGTTCGCGCGCGCACAAGTGTATATAAACGCGCGGCGCATGTGCCGCTTTTTTTCGCGCATACATATATATGATGATGCGTCGTCGTCGTCGTCGTCCTGCGTGACCGGCATTTTATAATAGGAATCGTACTTATATATACTCTGTGCATTATAGGGAATAGTGTGAGTGTGTTGCAGTGTGTCGATATATAGTGCTGCAACTCTTTACACGTGCGCACGGATCCTTTATTATTCATTGTTATAGGGTTTTCTCGGCTCTTTCTATTATAATATTGTATAGTTCTATACGTATAAGTCGAGGTTGTTTTTCGGTGTATCTGTGTGTATATAAATGTGTATGGATTCATGTATATATATGGTATGTATTGAGAATCGTATGGGTTATTATAACGGTTCACTGGGTTTTGTGTTTTCAGTGTTTTTTGCAGTGATTGTAGTATCCGATAATTTAAAATTTAGAAGTATTTCGTGCTAAGATGGCTTTGCTTTATATCGTATTACAGAGAAGTTTGTTTTTTTTATTACTTATCGATTTTCTTTTTTCTTTTAGCAGAACCGAATAATCGATAAACCACGCGCTTTCACTTGCACGCATCATGTATATATACATATGCAAACGCAGACGCGTCGTTTTTCCTTCTTCCGATAAAAGGACTCGGAGTAGGAAACAGGAGAAGCCGTATACGACGCGTGTGCGCGGCTGCTGCGTGACTTATGACACGCGTGTAGAAGAGACGTCGTCGTAAATTTCGTTCAGAGTATATGGCGTGCGTTTCGATACGTTGAAAACTGATTTGTTTTTGTATCTATGAATATCTATTAAAATCTTGAATTTCGCACAAGTTGGGTGCGGGATTCTAAGCGAGAATTGCGAAATAAAAGAAAGTTGAAAAAGAAAGCCATATATATGTGTATGTGAGATATCTTTAAAGAGCAATGAATAAAAATGCCGTTTCAATTAAAATGTAAAGATTTTAGAAGTGTAGCAGGTATAAAAAAAATCTAATTATCCTAGTGATAATGGTAACCATAAACTATAGATATAATTCAGATAACTTATAATAGCTGAAAAATGAACATTATACTTGAACATTTTTAGATGAAGATATTAATTTAATATAATAATTAACGCGTTAGCTATAAATCTTGTAAGATGCCAACATGATTTACTATAGTTCATATAAAAAATTGTATGTGCACTGATAAGTTTACTATTTTAAATTAAATTAAAAACTCCTATAGTATATGATTAAACTTAGAATTCGTAAAAGTTTGATATTATAAAAAATTATTAAATTTAAGATACGAAACGTTTGTTTTATAGCTCTTTTTAAATTAAAATTTATTAAACACAGATAAATTTGGTTCTAATGAGAGATATATCATCAAAACTCTCCAGAAAGTATCAAAGTCTCTATACAGAAGAAGTTTATTGAAACGTAATAATAATTTTTTCAATATTAAACGAAGTAATTCATAGCTGTATATTTAAAATAAACCATATATTTTTTTTATATCAAGTGAAGTTTTATGTACAAAAAGTATATAATCCAAATCGCACGTAACCGTTTATGCAACATCATTTGTTATGGAAATAATAGATAACTTTAATAACGCAATGCTGTTTAATCTGTATTATACAACTTAAGTAATGAACAAATCATAATTTGACTTCGACGTATATGAATCAAAAACTCAAATCTATCAAGAGAATTCGTGATTGTGAGTCAACAATTATGTATACAAAATATTTGCATGCAACTTATTTGGCACGCAGATAAATTAATCTGAAGTTAACGGGAACTGAAGCTAGTTGGCCGACTTTTGACATTTTGTTATTTTTTTTTCTTTTGTGAAAAATTAAGTTTAATAAACAAAACTTTTATAATTTTTTTAATTACTCTGTGTATCTAGAAAATAAAAAATAACAAATGATTATTCGAAAGATGTAGAACGAGCCTGCTCCAAAATAGTCGGCCAACATGATTCAAGGGTGAATTTTAATTTGACAATTAAAGCATTAAAAAGTAATAAGATTATAAAAAAAGAAAACAATAATAATTATTAATAATATTTCCTGCAAAATTTCCTCCAGCATAAAAGAGAATTTTCAAACTTCCGTCTTTCCCCGATACATCATACTTTCCAACTTAAAATTAAAACAAACAAACAACAGCCTTGACCTTTCAATCACGAGTTATTAGTACTTATCCACAATCTGTCCCGTATTCTAAATTTACACAACAAGTATAACAGAAAACACCATTCAACCGTCATCATATAAAATCCACAATATTTTCATCGTTCTGTTACGTCTGTGACGTATCTCTAAAATAAAATGAACAAGCATATTTCTCATCAGTAATTTTCTGACCTACAAATGATGTGATTGCAAATTCG
>JAWWEQ010000010.1:1182265-1211374 GCA_035583055.1 Torymus tubicola
ATATATACATACATTTCACTCCTTCAACCCAACACACCATTCTCCGCTGCACCCGCATATCACTCTTACACACAAGCCGCGCGCATACAGCTAGCTCGAACAATAAGACACCTTCGAATGTCCCTCTTATATATATGTATTATACACCCGCTCACCTCGCGCATAAGCTTTTGCGCAACGCAACAATGCGAGCGAATGCGCGCACGCGGGAGAGAAAGTTCGGCGCGCGCCCGCGTAAACACGTGCTGCTGTTCCTGCGTTTATTATATATATATACAGACACGTATATATAGGTATATATTTATATACGTATATCTGACGTCAGCGGCGAACGCGTGTATACAGGAGGTAAGGGAATGATTCGTAGTGTCAAGGTCGGACCCGTCGTCGGTTTTCTCTACAAGGCGGCGCGCTGCACGCGAGCAAAGGGCGGATCTTTGATGCGGGTTATTGTAGACGAAAGGCTTTGAGGGTATTTTTGGAGGAAAGGTGGTTTGGGATATAGGATATGGGTATTTTTAGAGGATCGGTTGGGTAGTATATTTAAGTATTGTCGTGGTGGTGTTGACAAGGGCGGTGTTGTTGATGAGAATTGAATTAAAGTATAATACGGTGTAGTCGTTGTCTGGGGTTGTTAGTAATACGGATGTTTACTGAAACAGACACAAAATAATATTTTCTATTCGAGTTATATAGTGTGTTTATGGGTCGATAAATTTATAAAAGAATTTCTAACTCGCAATAATAGTTTTACTACGTAAAAGGATATTTCAAATACTTTTACGATCTGTATATAATATATATATACGCGCAGCTATTATAATAACAACGTAAGCTTTATCACGGCACTTTATCCGCTTATTTCACATGAGGTAACAAACATTTTTCAATATTATATATCTGTGCCAACCCACGCATGTATATAAACACCGGCAACCGCGAAAATTCCACGCAACACCTCGAACGAACGATCCACTCCGTATATATGCAACAACAACAGCAGCAGCAGCACGCCACCATACCGTGACTTTCTCTTTTCAGGCAAAACACGAATTACGCTGCATTTATTGCCCGCGCGCGAACTTTGTTATTTTGGCTCACATGTATATATATACGTTCGCATAGACTTTCTCCTCTCTATGTCGTCGTTGTGCTCGAGTGTATATAGCTTATAGCAAGCAATTATTATGAGAGAATGGAGTAACGCGTGCATGTGTATGTGTGATATATACACACATACAAAACCGATAGTCTCATTTGCATGAGACTTTATGACAAATGATGCTCGTTGCTGCTGCTGCTGGATCGAGAGTCGAGATTTTTGCTGGAATGTAGTTTCACTTCGAGATTTCACTCGATATATGTATATATATATATGTGAAGAGTTCGGGGAGGATTTTTTTTTTTGCATGAATGGTTAAAGTAACACGCATCTATATGTATGTGTGTGTATATAGGTATGATTAAAATTGAGATCAGCTGTTGATACGGTTTGCAGAATTCGGTCGGAATTGGCCAAGTATTACGTAAGGTGTAATAGAAGGATTTTTTGCGTCGCGCGCGCGTCGAGTTCCGTGTTGGGTAATATTTAAATGCCGCGCGCCTCGCACCTTTTCTTTTCGATATATACGTATACCAATGCGTATATATAAATATCCCTTTCTCTCCATGCTTTATATATACACGCAGGAAAATAAATGTAATCTTTGGGCAACATCGTTTTTTTTCTTTACATTGTAAGCTTTAAAGGATATCGAAGGAAAAAAAGTAGAGTGAACGTGTATAGAGTCGACATGACACTGCTATTCATAAGTAGTTTATATATATAATAACCGTAACGATTATTTCGTCACGCTTGTTAAATTGCAAAATGATAAGATTATACTATACTATATATAATTCCTTGAAATTATATCGTTCTTCCATATAAAATTTATATATTAAAATATATTTACCGTCTATTGAGCGAAAACTTCTCTTTTCTTTTCTCATTTCACACAGTTATAATCGTGCAATCGTAAAGATAACGAACGCAATCGTTAAAATCCGAACACACCTTTCACACCCAACATCTTTACCAAAACATATATATATGTATACAATATATTACCCAAACGTCCTCTCACTTTTTTCGCATCAACCTTTGAGCCTCGCGCAATAATTACACTGTGGGGCGACGTAACAAACCCGAAAACTCCACGTCACGCTGTAGCAGATCGCCGAGAAATGACGAAAAAAATTCACGAGATTACGTTCAAGTTCAAGGACGCGTGGTGGACGCCGCTGCATACGTATTATAGTCGATGTAACCGCGTAATTTCGCAAAGTACGCGCGACTTGTGCATTGTGTGTATGTGTATAGGTATGCGATGTCGATAATTGTAGGCTGCGCATGGAATTTGCGGCTTCCCGCGCGTGAAATTGGAGGATCCGAGAGCGAGAAAAAGAGATAATACTGTGTGTACGTATAAAGCGCAGTTGTAATGTCGGAGATATCGTCGTTGGTCGAGTTCGCGTATGAGACGTGAAACTTATATACACGGAGAGGAAGGTGTTGGGTTTAGTGTGAACAGTTTTGTGTGGGAAAAAAAATTAATGCGATAAAATTGTGATTTGGTCGGTGTCGGCGGACAATTGAAAAGTGTAAGAGTAGGTAATAGAAAAGTTAAATTTTGTTTTAAACGATTAATTAATTCGATGTGAATTAAAGTGATATACACGCATAGTGGCGATAATTGTAGGTGTTTTCCTTTAAATCAATATTTTTTAGGTCAAATAGGTTGTGTGTGAATTTTAAACTAAATGTTTGCTTAAAAGAATTATACTTTAAATAGTATAATAATATGTTGTCTGAACTTTCCAGAGAAATATTTCATTTTATTTAGCCCAAGTTGAATTACGTAACTCACTCCTCTAAAAAAATTCCGTCAATTGTAAAATTACTGCATAGCATTTATCATTCCGCTCGAGCACAAATTTGTTTACCCGTCTCACTAAACACCCAGCCACAATAATTCTCACCTAAACCACCAAACACTCCGCTCCATCTCCCATCGTATATACACACATAGACACACCTCGTAATCCTTCTCTTCCTTCCTTTACAACCTCGCGTTCTTGCAATTTCGCCAAATTAGACCTCCTAACCGAGCGCAAATAAACCGCGGCCGGTTAACCCGTTTAATTGCACCGATACTCTCATTATGCAAATTACTTCGCGCGTCCGTTACTACTATACCACTTCACAACTCCACTCCCTCGAAAATCTTCTCTCTTACTCACAGCTGCGCCTCTTAACCCACCAGAAGCAAATTCTTCTTCGCGTGCGCGCATCACGGCTGAATGGTCCTCGAAAGCTTTTCTTTTAGCCTTTGAGCCTCGCGCGCGTTAACTGCGTCGTGCGGTTTTCAAGGCCGTTACTCGCGCTTCAACGGCTCGGAAAAGTATTTTCGAAAATCCTTTATTTTTAAGCGAGAAGAGTGGAGTGAGAACGAGGAGGAGGAGGAGAAGGAGAAGGAGAAGGAGGAGGAGAAGAGGTTTTGCAAGGGGACGATTGTATAAGCTGGGTGCTGGGAATTGAAGAAAAGTATATATACTGGAAATAAAGAAGTTGCGAGAGTGGCGAAGATGCGTTTGAGTGTCGGTTGTTTTTGTTGTTGTTTGTGAAGGATTATTAGAGTGCAAGTATTTTTACTTATTTTTTTATTAAATTATATAGGTTTATTATGGATATTTTATTTTTGTTATTTAATTGAGTATAAAATTTGTAAAGTAAATTTATTTTATTATAATATATTTTTCTATAATATAAAAAAAGAAATAAAAGTGTATGGCAGTGACCAGATTTTTTGCGAATCGTATAAACACTCTTTTTAAAACCAAAATTACTTTTTGACATAACTTTAATTGGTTTAGCGGTTAACATTCTTCACGCTCCATGTAATGCTCTGGTAATTATACGTATATGTATAAAAATTCCTGAAAAATATGAAGATTATGCAAACATCCTCTTAAAACCAAAAGACCACCTTTTTAACCATATTCAAATATTATACACAGTAACTATAACATTATGTATTTTTTTTTTTCAAATTCATATTTCACTTATACATCAAACAATTCTACAACGTAATTATGCTAAACCCACCGCTACGAAAAATTTTCTCACATTCGTAACCTACATAAACTTATACATAAACACCCCAACAACTGTGACCCCGACCGTACGATCACCCCGACTAAAAAAAAAATAACGAACGCAACACGTGCGCTCATATCTATATCCCGTCATCTCTCTTATACTATACACGCTTAATTTCCCATCTCTCTCTCTCTCTCTCTCTCCTCCGTATAAGTAGAACCGAGAAAAGCGCCTTGGCAGCATCGCACGCGACACCCACGAACGGCGCGTGCGCCACTTTGCGCGTATACACAGCCCGAAAAGTATGCTACCCGCCGCTCAGCGACTTTCTCCCATTCTTGACCAACGGTTTTTTCGTATATGTATGTGTGTGTATAGAGCCGGATAGGAGGTCAGCCGGCGGCTTACCGCTGCTGCTGCTGCTGCATCTTGAGAGAAGAGGCGATATGAGGATGAGACGTGCGTCTGCGTGAGTGCGTGCAGCAGATGATGACGAGGTGCTTTCGTAAAGTGCACGCCAAGAGAGAGAGAGAAAAAGAGAGGATTTATCGAGGTAGAGGTTGATAGTATATATATACATGAACGAAGGAGGGGGGAAATGTGATTGGTATGGTTTTATGGTGCATATATGGGCGAGAAGAAGGTGTATATAGGAAGATGTCATCGTGTCGTAGTCGCGAAGCGAGTTGTAATATAGTGTGCGTATAACAGCCGCCGGTGATTTGGTTTTATGGTATGAAGACGATCGAATAAAAGTTTATAGCCGAGTTTGAATAAATTGCGGAGGGAAATGGTGATTTGATGCGTTGTTCGTGTGTCGATGTAGTTGTCTAGCGTGAGATAGTTTTTTGCGTGTGTCCGAGTCAATGTACTATATGGTGATTTTGTTTATATGATAGTTCAATATATATGATGAAAATGTTAGCATGTCTTATTTGGTATACTTGATGGGAATGTTGTGGCAAGTTATTTTTGATAATTCGATTAGAATTTTAATTAATCTAATAAATTTATATATATCGCGAGCTGGGAAAACTCATTACTTACAACACTCATGATCGCCAATATTTTCTCCCACGATTAACCGGTTTAACCGATATATAACATTATTAATAGATGATGTGGTCTGACGGATAATTACATATACGAGGGGATGTTGTTGCAAAGATGTTGATAAAATAGTTATAATGGCTATTTAATTTTGCTGGGAGACTACAATTTACATTTTTAACCGAATAGTTTCCCAGCCATTATTCCGCAAAATTGGAAAATTAATAGACAACTTCCAGTTTTCAGCGTTATGCGTATAACATGTATATAATATACTTTTACCGGAAGGCATATTTTATTCTCGGCAAAAATTTTCGTAATATTTGAAATTCCTCTCATGTGTATAGCATTCAAGAAAATCGTTTGAGCAATTTTCCATATACCATTTTTAAAAAATGTCGATGCATCGCACTGACGTTCTCGTAACATACGGCAATCAAGTAATTTGAAGCCACACCGGAACTAATTTAATTGCTAATAATTGCGTATTAGTCTTTTTTTCAATCGTCACGTCGAAAATACCATACAAAGCCGTACAAAATATAGTTACGCAACATTATCCCCGATATAATACCAACAACATTTACACGAATTTTCCACCACTATACAAATCTTCATCGTATACCATATCTAACCCGTCAATTCTTCTCTACTTTCAGATGGAATCGGAGGTGCGGAGTCTACGCCAGGACGTCGCGCGCACGCAGGACTCGCTGCGAGCCGCGACGCGTCGTTGCCGCGAGTTGGTACGCGAGTTAAACGGCCTCAGCGCTGAACACGAACGCGAGCGTCTCCTACGCGACCAACAACTATCTAGGATCTTACGTGCCCTTCTCGTCCTTGAGGCACGTCTCAAACAAGAGCAAAAGTCGATCAGACAGCTTCTATGCGAGAAAGATAACGTCATACGTAACCAACAGCTGGAAATTGCTAGGCTTAGGCGGTACACGAAAAGCTATATCAAGGGTACGAGAGATCAGAGTTGCTGCGCGGGGTTAGACGGAAAGGAAGTAGCGGCTGATCCACCGTCGTTGGAGTCCTCAGATTATCAGGTGGGTTTTTTTTTTTTATGATACAATATGTATAGACAAAGGTTGGTATACGTATATAGGTGATATATAGTATAGTTTTTTAAGAGTTACGCTGTGGACAGATTGGGAGTGATATAGGTGGAGATTTAGACGGTAGATTGGCGTCAAGGCTGCTTAGCGAGTTAAAGTTTAATTTAAAAGCTAAGTAGTAGAACTGATAAGAGAGTATTATTAGTGTATGCTATTGTAGAACAAAGAATCTCATTTACCGCTATCTATAGGTAATTTATAAAACTAAGCTTATTTTACCATTCTTATAATGTATTTTATTAACCAGAAAAACTGTTAAAAACGATATACTAGCTTGTTTTATTGGTTCGCTTTGAATGATCATACAGGCAAATTTGTAATGTCCTTAAAAATTCATCGTTTTCTAAACCATCTGTACATAATTAATCAATAGATGCTGCATAGAAAATTGTCGTGTTTACCATGCGAATTATATTGAATACCATGCAAAATATATATACCAATTAGCCTTAATTAGGCATGGAAATTCAATACCAGGTGAAAAAATCATTTAATAAATTATTAATAAATCCCAATAAAATATTTGACGCGTTGACAAGATAAATGATATTTAAGTATCTCTCTGTATCCTGTTAATAATGATTTTAATAGCCAATATTTCAATACCAATAACGCGAGCATATAAATCCTCGAAAGAGAGTATGTACATACTTTCTCCTCGAGCGCGCGGCGGCGCGAGCGCTGAAAATAACAAACACTTATCGATCGATCGTGAAATACGGTTACATTTCATCCGCTCCTCTTATATTTCGTCGTTTAATTCCGCTTTTTCCGCGGATTTTTCGACCTTCATTTGTCGCGAAAACGCGCCCGTCTTTTTGCATTAGACGACACTACATATATACAGAGTCGAGTTGGCAAATTAAGTGGCCAATAAATTTTACGCGCGCGCGCATGCGCGTGATTTCTCTCCGAGATACTGTTTCGCGATATCGGTTTGGACTTTATCGTATAGTTAAGTATATATAGATAGGTAATCCATGGAATAATCTAGATTTAGAAGGATTTTCTGTGTCTGATTTCTAACATTGATATATAAACAAACTATAAATACAGCTTTTATATATCTTATGCTTTTATTATAGCAAAGTAATTTTTTTGGTTTATCACTGTATACCATTATAAATAGTCTGAAAGAACAAAACATCTATTACGATACGGTTATCATACGAACTCAGCTGACGTGAAATTGATTTTCTCATGAACATATATAGTGAAATAAGAATTTGAAAAAATTCTTCATTCTATTCACATTCTATGAGCCGATAGAAAGTTCCAGGCAATATACTTTGTGGGCTCTTTTTACATTCCTCAAAATAAGCTGAATTGACTGAACTTACAGTCTACTATAAAGTTCCTTTGTGATACGACACCGTCACCGCACATCAAAGGCCGCCGCGGCACCGGAATGACGTTACGAATATTTCAAGGCGTTATATCTTCTTCTATATTTTAAAGCTATTTTTGAAAATTCCATAAGATTCTTCTTGTAGAGAATATATTGTACTATATGATTTATCATAATGCAGTAGTAATAAGGTTAAATAACTATTTTTTCATTAATACTTGAGTCACGATCTCACTATCGTACTCATGAGTCACATACATTTTTATTACTTTTTTGTAAAATACTGCTTTCCATCCAATATGAACGCAGTTAGATCAAAGTGTTTATTATTCCTTTTCTGCAGTGATTCACAGTCTTGATTTGTATGTAATAACATAAATGATTTTATTCTCTAAAATAATACTATATTTAGATTACGTATATTTTTTTAAGATTTATAGATTTTTACTACTTGTCAATGAATTTATTACAATTTCAACTTTGTTGGTATATACATACAAATAATATTCATATTTCGTTGGTATATTAGATATTATAGCCTCATAAAAATGTTAACCATAAGTTAGAAATTTTTTAATTAATTTTATGGCGAATTAAGAACTCATGTAGCTTGTTATTTCATAATTATGTACCAATAAAAAAGAAATTATGATATCTATATACTTTGTAAGATGGGTATTTTAAGTATAATAGTAATACATTTAGATAAAACTATATTACTTCTTTATCAAGATTTTAGCTTAAACTCATTCCATTTAATTAACACGTTGCTATAAAATATTATTAATTCTCTACTAAGGTAGTTACATTGTTTATAGCGGATTATTTTTCTCCCATATCGCACACAAAAAAAACAAAACAAAACAAATAAAAAAATTGTTCTCTTCCAGGACCATGACAGCGGTTTGAGCAAGGACATCCAAAAATTGAAATGTGAGATCATAACAAAACTAAGCGAAAGCCTCGACGACGAGACCTCATCACCCAACAACACCAACATCCGCAAGACACACAGTTTCGCGGGTAGCGACATTTCCAAAGCCTCGTCTCTGACGTCCTCCGAGAACACAGACGCGTCTATCATAACGACAACGACAGATGGTAGCCCATCGCTCCTCAGCACCGAAGGTTTCTGCGAGGGCGAATCCACAGATGTATCACCAGGCTCCACCCTCAACAAATCTAGCAGTCGATGTACACCGACCATCGTCACCACGGACAGCGAGACTGAGGTGACGATGGTGATATTGGAAGATCGGCAAAAGGGTAGCATTGCTAGATCAGAGAGTAAAGATGATGGAATGGATTGCAATTATGCGTCGGATGAAGAGGAAGAAGAGGACGAGCCGATTTACGAAAACGCGTGCTGCGACGAGAACAACGCGAGGAATTTGAAAACGACGAATGTGGGGAACAATGGTACGACGACGACGACGACGAATACGGCGATAAACGAGGATTGCAGTAACAATAATGTCGAAGTGTAAGTGGTGGCCGCACGTTCTTTTCTTTCATTTTTATTATTGGCAAGGAAAAAAAGTTTATGAGGTTGTTGATTCGAGATGGAGGATGATTCATTGCGACGAGTGCACGCGGTGGTGGTTGTTAATTCGTGTTGTTTACCTAGAGCAATAAAATTTCACTCGCACTGCGTCGCTCTCACGTTTAATTGTGAAAGAGACGGGAAGACTGCTGTATTGGACGTAATTTCATTCGTTTACTTAAGCGTTGGTTATAGCAATGTACATAAGATCAAATTTAATTGTTCGAAACGTCGGTTTAACTATAATATTTCTTCATTTTGAAAAATTATATATATATAGTTTCTTTTATATTATTTATAATTAATAACCGCTGTGAATGTTGGAAAATATCCGTTCACACGAAATATTCATGGTGATTATCTAATTCGAAGAATATTGTCTATATAAACCTGCTAAAAGAGTGTATAGCAGGAAGAGTTGAGTCAACGCGCGCGCGTGCGCAATTTTAAGTAATTGTAAGGAAAGTCGTTGCACCTAATTGCAATAATTAACCAATTACACGAAAATTATCAACATAAATTATGTAATGTCCTTTGGGAAATGAAATTCGTGCAATATATTACGTGTGTGAGATGGCGCTAATTTGCGCTCTCCTGTGTTCTAATAACAAATGTAATAAGTATAGATATTTGCACTGTACGTTCTTCATAAACTTTCTTATAATTTTTAACAACAAACGTTTGTTCCAAAGTAAACGAACTATTTTTTTAATATAAAAGCATTAATAACTAATTTTTTAAAATCTTTTTCCACAGACGAATAACGAGGATCGACACAGACGACCAGGACAACCACGACGAGTCGTCCGGCAATTGGTACAGCGACCCGGATGAGGACAGACTTACCGATGAGACACTCCGACATAGCGTCTATCGACCCAACAGCAATCACAACTCGGTTCTTGAATGCGTCAACCAGATCCTCCTGCGTGACATGGAGGACGAGGAGAATATTTTATCGGTACCGCGAAGGTTCAAGCATCGGGGCAAAATCGTGAGGTTCCAGCCGGCCAGGCTATCCGATATTGAATCCGTGGGATCGGAGATGGAAAGGCGGAATTCCGAGGAACCGGCGCACCAGATGATGATGACGATGGTCCCTGCGACGCCCGTGACGATTACTACGACGTTGGAGTCGATCGATAAAGAGGTAGAGATTGTTTATGATAAATTGATGAACTTTTTGGAGTATATATAGATTTTACAAAGTTCATTTTTAAAGATACATGTGATATAAAGTTTTAAATAACATCTGTATGGAAAAATACCTATTTCAATGAAAGATTATAAGCTTTATATCAGCCTTGTAATATTAGAAAAAGGCGAATGATTATTTTAGCATATTAACAACTGTTTTATACAAATATCACACAATAAATTTAATGTTTCATTAATCACTTGAATTTACATTCTAGCAACGACAGGATAGTAATGATAATGACCCAGAACCATCGATCGACGGCTTCGAGGCTACCAATTCTGAAGACGAGTTTGGAATGAGGATCGTACCGCCGCTAGATCCAGAATCAGGACTTGAAGAAGACGTGGAAGATTTGAAAGCTCGGCCGATTGTTATCATCGAGCCTTGTCTGAAAGACGAGAATACAAATATCACTCGGTAAGAACGAAAGTTTTATTGTATAGTATATTTAAAAAGTTATATCCTTCGAAAGTAGATTGTCGTAATAAATAACCTTTGCTTTCCAGATCGCTGGCGAAGAACAAAGGCAGCCAGCCGTCGAGTCCCACCTCCCTGCGCATGGAGAGGATCGAGGAGAAAACCTGTATACAGATGTCCACGAAAGGATTGACGATAGCCAAGAACCTTGACTATGAAGACATCGAGTCACTCCCGGAGATCGTCTCACCAACCCCTAAAGTACCTCCAGCATTGCCGCCAAAACCACAGTTCCGTAACAACACGCTCGTCCTGAAGAAAATACCCAGTCCGTCGTTCCTCATCGACGAGACGTCGTTGAAAAAACAACAGCAACAGCAGAACAACGCCGATCCCACGCAATCGGTCGACCGCTGTAGTTTGTTAGGTCTAGGAAGTAAAAATCCGCTGGCACCGTCGTCAATGAGGAGTTTGAAATTTGATGGCACACCGATACGAAAAACGAGCGTTGACGAAACGATGACGAACTCGTGGAGAAATAAATTTAACAACGTGAGATCGTCGTTCCAGTTGAGACAGGGAAATAACGAGTCTACAAGAATATCGCCCGAGCCACATATCAACCGCGTTCCTAAGGTGACGAATATCGTAAGGCACTTTGAGGAGTTTAAGATTGAGGGTAATAACGATGACGAGCCGAAGAAGACCAAAAATCCGACTGACCTGGAGATCGTTGAGTACGACATACAGCAGAACTTTGAGGAGTTCAATCTGGACGAGTGTGATTTAACAGAAGATCCTGATCGAGCTGCTGCCGATGGCTCCGAGACTTTCGCAGTCAGCCTTGCGAGCAGTACGACAACCCTCGCGTCGACACTCTCAGCAAGCGACAGCATCGGCAACAACGTCGAGAACAATAACATCATCATACCAACTATCCTACCACCACCTATCCCTACCACCACTACTACCACTGCCGCGCCGATCAGCAACGGCAACAGCACAGGCCACTACGACAGCTTCCTCGAAGCCACAGGCCTCAGCAATAAATCCATCCTTACACCGTCGCGCCTTCTCAGTAACCACAAGAGCATGCTCAAGCCCAAGGATGTCAAATACAAGTCAAAAATTAAGGCAACAGCCGTCCTCGAACGCCATGGCATCAACCTTACCAGCAGCATCACCTCCAGCTCTGGTTCCGCTAATTCCACATCGACGACACACACGAAACACTGGACCGGACCGTTTGTTTGACGATTGGCCAGACGTGTCCTCCCTGATAGCGCGCTTCGATGGGGAGGCGGAGGAAACAGTCCAGAGACATCAGCAACAGCACCATCATCGTCTTATACCGAGACGCAGATACCGCAGCCTCAGCCCTCGGCCAGCTGACGACCGTGGCCCGGAGGATAATGATCGGTCATTCTGAAGCGCGTCTACCGATCGTGCTCCAGATTTATACGTAGCGTGTTCCTTCGCGAAGACCGCGAAGGTTTTGTAGACGCTCTCAGACGCGAGTTCGCGCTATAACGGACGTTTTTTTCTTTTCTTTTTTTGAGAATGTGGTGTTTTTCTTTTTGTATGATGGATAAAAGAAAACGTATATATGTAGATGTTGTATAGATGATGCATGCTTTTCGAAGTTTATATAAAATGTAGGTTTTGTTATAATGAAAAGTATATTGTACTTGTTGGGCTCTTTTAGAGAGAGTATTGTGTATATGTTCGACAAAGTTTTTATTGTACATTTTGAAATTTCTTCGGAGCTGTCCTATGAAGCAAGATTACTGCTATATAATGCGATATTGTTGACGGATCGACCAAAAGTATATATATAAGTAATACTATTATGTCACTTGCATGAAATGTAAGCGAATATTGTCAAATGGTGTATAAGGTCGAAGTTTATTGTGTTTCATTGAAATAACTATGGACAAGATTCTTTTTTTGTAAAATTTTATTCTGTGATGCTGTCTACTTTTTTATGATGTTTCATGATTCCCATGTGTTAGATTGAAAATTAAAATAACTTTGTGCAAATTAAATTTCATTATACTACTATTTATAGAATTAATAATGACTCATCGTTTCATCTTAACGCTTCGTTAATTTATAATTTATTTCACTTCGGCATCTAACCAAGAAGGCATTATGTGTCACATAAGCGTGAATAAAATGCAATCGTTTAGCCAAAAGATTATTTGAACAATACCTATACTTTTAAACGAAAAATAATAATCCAGCATTAACGTGTAAATAAATGATAATGGGTGTGCAAAAAATTTCGTCCTGTTATGTATATTGCGAATATGCTTATAATATGTATTTGATATAAAGTTGTAAGCTTTTAAGCGTATTTTGTACAATTTACTAGTAAACGAAAATAAATAGTCGCGTATGATATAAACCAGCACAATTTGCCTTTGTGGAACTATAAGTAACTTACGTAGCATAATGTATTGCAATCATATCAAGATAGTTGAATATATGGAAGTCTGCACATAGACGTTAAATATTTGTAATTTAGTTCCATCACTGATCGACAAGTTGTACAACATGTATCCTTTTTTTACATTAAGTGTCATTAGCACCATTATTAAATTCAAATGTACGTAAAGATGTTATTTATGTAAATATATATTAGTAAAAGATATAAAAATGTAAAATTAAAAAAATCATGTATCTAAATATAATATGCGGAACGTTGAAATCAACGTGACATGTAAAATCAAGTCATAAATTTATTTTATTAAAAAATATGTATTACCAATTTTAAATGAAACAGAATTATTTTATTTCAATTTCCTGTACTAAAAAGGTCCTTATAAACTCCAAATTATTTTTATGAAAAGTGTTTTTTATTCAAAAAAATTTCTTACTCAATATTTATAAGCTCTTGACGTAGTACGGTGATGTTAAATACTTCTATAATATTTTTATAAACAACTAGAACGTATTATACAGGTTCATATATATATAACTTCTACGAACAATAAAATAATAACTCAAGTCTATAAAAATACAATGCTCATAACCACTGGTATCAAAAATCTAAATCAGACGTGGAAGTCGTGGGAGAAATTACGTAGCGAGCTGAGCGAGTACACCACCTAATTAGTACTCCATGTTCCTTATCACTGTAAACAATGAAGGATTTTCGTATTTGTTTTCTCTCTTATTTTGCAATGAATATTCACGTCATGAATCATTCTTTCAGGCACTCTCTTACACATGGCTAGAGCTATGTTATCGATACAGATGTGTACGTATAGCCAAAAATCCATATATTTCAAGCAATTCAATTGGCACGATTTAACTTCCTTCAAGTTTCTCTCTCGGTTCGGAAATCGTAAAAAAACTGAAAAAATTTAATATGATTAAAAAAAATGTTTGCGAAGTACGGCATTTTCAATTATCCTGAAGGAATTTGATGGTATAAATACATACCTCTTTATCCAGCTCTTGTTGAGTACGTTTTTTAATCACAGGAAAATCTTTCTGCAAAGATAAGATAAAATATATCAACTAAACGAAGGGTATACCTAATTTTTAACAAACGTGTGGCGCAGTAGGTCGAATATTTTTATAATAGGATATTAATAAGTAAGGAAAATTACTTGCGTTTACTGATAAAATCTAACAATTCAATTAGCGAAATAAATTTTTTTATTGTGATAAAATCAGTATTTTAAAAGGAAAACTATCATTATCAAAATACAATCAGACTATTTTTTTTCAATTTTAATCACAGAAATCGTTAGTATACTATATCCTTGAATTAAATCTACAGTTTTTAGACCTTGACAAATACATTTGTTACGTAAAACAGAACATAATTTTTTAACGTTTTAGTTAAACCTCAAATCAAATAGAACAAAGTATACAAAATCAATGAAAAAAACTTCTTGAATTTTTATTACTTAACATTCAAAGTCTTCATGCATGACGAACGAAAAAGTTCTATACTCACACTAAGCGCCGTTGATGCACTCGTACTCAGAAGAGGATTGAGAACAAAAGGAACTCCATCGAGATCGGATGAGCCTGACAGTGTACCGTAGGCCGGTACAGAATTAACCAGAGGCGATTTATTAGGCGGCGGCCTTGGCGCCGGTCGTGTCGGCCTTATTCTTGCACTTGGGCTCAAGATTTCGTAGTCTTGGTCGTTCTCCTCCGTCACGGGTTTGCCTCCGCTCACCGGACTTATTTGTGGATACAGTCCGTTTGAGGCCTTCGGCGTGAACTTTGGCTTGGGCGGCCGCTCCGGAGCTATTCTATGCGGCGTTCCGTTCGATAGAGTTGGCGACGACGTTTGAAACAATCTATAGCAGCGGTTTTAATTTTGTTTGTTAGCGTTTAATAACCTTAAAGAGAAGTAGTGTAATAAAGGAAGTGATTCACTCGTGAATGACTTACTCTATGTTGGCATATGGCTGGGCTGTTGAAGAACCCGTTTGAAGTGGGACCGTTTTGTAACAAATGTAAACTCCGTTTATGACACTGAAATAAACAGTTAGATTAATTAAAATTTTGCTCTGTGTTTCACACTTTTGATAAAAAATAGAATTCATTTATTTATTTTTAATGCAATAAATTACATTTTTTTCAAGTATTATATTGATTAGAATTCTTTATAAAATAATTTAAAAAAAGCGTTGTGATTTTAAAAAGATAAAAAATTTACATTTCACTAGCCTTGTATATATAAAATAAATATTTGTTTTCAATAAAAAAGAAATTTTTAAATATTTTAAATAAATGTAGTTAAAAATATGTTCAAAATAGACTTATAAAGAAATTATACATACCCAGCATAAGTAAATTCATCTGGGGCCATTTTTGTACCCTTCCCGATCCTACTGCAAATTATTATATCAGATACTGCACATGAGCATAAATCTTTATTCCTTAGTTTGTAAGACAGCTGTCTTTTACGCCATGCTTTTTGCACTATAAAAAGCAATAAAAAAACACATTATAATATAACAATTGTGAGAAAATTATTTCACAAGTATAAGAAACTTTTCAAGGTAAGAACATATGCATATTGTATTACATACTTGTATCAACAGTATGTGAGATCATACTGAATCCTTCAGGAGGTGGTTCTCTTTCATCAATGATAGAAATTTTCTCAATTACTGAATGACGCAATCCTTCAGTTTTCGAAAAACATATGTATCTGGATTTTTTCTTGATAAATAAACCACTTTCTCTCCACAAATCTGCATCTGCATCTAAATCATATGTTCTAGACACCTGGAAATAAAATGTCTCCTTTAGTTATTTTTGTACAAAGTTATTTGTATCAGTAAAATTATTTGAATTTTAAAAGTGTATAAATATTAAAGTTTATATAAAGTGTGAGTCAAGATTTTTAAAAGAATTTTTATGGTTATAGGAAAACATAAAAATTATAACACTTATTTACAGAAAATATTTTAAAATCATCAAGAAAATATGAATACCAATTCTGAAATAATTCATGAGTCACACTGGCTTATCTACAAGTGGCGAATCTCTTAAGCTACTTGAAATCATTTAGTACGAATTTGTCATCCCGGAAAAGATATATATTAATATATATATGCATACATAGATTTTAGATTATCAATACTTACAACAGTGAAATTTGGTGGACATTTATCTAAGTCTTCTATAACATTTATTGCTGTGATAGGTCTATCATCTGGTAGAACAGATGATAACTGGTGAACCAGCATTTTGTTACTATCCTTCCTCGACATTGTGTTGCCCTGAAAGAACCAAAGAGAAAACTTCACTTAGCGCATTCAGACTAACAACTTAGTAAGCCTGACAAAGAGCTCATGCCAAGCTTATACAAATGAATTGCATTCCATTCATTTCTGTGCATGGCAAAAGATGTTGTAATTCATTGAAAATAATAAGTACTTTAAATACTTTCATGAACAATGCTTGACATTTATAAGACTATTTTTTTAATATTTAAAGACTGCAATAAAATTATAAATTGATAATACAAATATCAGAAAATAAATTTCTTTAAATAATTATTTCTACATATCATACAGTATTCATGAAATATGATGAAAAATTTATGTCAAAGCTTCTGTGCAATATCTTTACTCTTTCTAAGAATTACTCACTGGAAATACAATATTTTATCATTGAAGTGTATATTCTAAGAAATAATGTATTATACATAAAAAAATTTTTATAACAACGTCAACAACTGCATAAGATTATCAATAAAGTATATTAAACAAAGAAAAAATGACTTTCTACTAAATAATAAAACATTCATTCTTTAATATTATGGTTTCAAACACATTATCCACATTTCAATACTTTAAATGTCCACGAAACTCGGCGTACAGCTGATTCTCCTTAATACCACTCCAAACAATGAAACTTTTCCATCAAAACCTCGCCTAAAAAAAATTCAAATCCCGATCGCACGCGCGTATTACGGAAAAAAATTTCATTAGCTCGATTCGTCGACAAAATACATTGAATATACGATAGTTATTAAGAGAACTTTTACATTATACACGATCATCGAACCACGAAAACGTTCACACAGCGACGGACGACTGTATAGATATATACATAGACTATATACGCGCGTGACGCAATCTCGCTGGGCGAGCGGAACCGGCCTCAT
Organism: Torymus tubicola; assembly: GCA_035583055.1. Classification (NCBI taxonomy): domain Eukaryota; kingdom Metazoa; phylum Arthropoda; class Insecta; order Hymenoptera; family Torymidae; genus Torymus; species Torymus tubicola. The sequence goes on from JAWWEQ010000010.1 coordinate 1,199,733, forward strand.
TGAGAGCAATCAGTTCCAATCAATACTAATCGGAAAACAACAACTTTACACCTGCGCGTTCTGTTGTACCGTAACTAAACCTGGAAACACAGCGACGCATAAGCGCAAACAAAGCGATGACAAAACGCTCTCGTGTATGTATAGATATATATATAAGTGCGTGTGCGCGCGCACAGCTTTTGAAAATCAGAAAAAAAGGAGAGAGAAAAAGAAACTTAACGCGTAATCGCGGGTTCCGGATCTTATCGTAATTTCCGAGAGTCAAGCTCTCATTTCGTCTCGCGTAATAGCGAGACGCAGTAAACAAATCTGCTGGATGTCGATTAGCAGCTGCTCTCGTGATGCGAGGCCTTTCAGCTATATAGCGTTAGTGAAATATAAATAATCGTGCAGATCTATTTATATATATATATTTATATGTATACGGGCGGTGTGCTGGTTGTCGAGTGTTGTTGAGAGAACTAATGAATGGCGTATGCCGATGAAAAGAGTCTTTGAAAAGTCTATGAAAGAAAGTTCGGAGGTTTTTTTTTCGAAGAATTTTAGCACTATGCGCGCGTGCGCTTGATGAATTAATGTTTTGGCTTTCTTTCAGTCTTATACGCTTAATTAAAAATATAGTTGTAAAGAAAAAATAGGATTAAAGTTATAGAAAATGGAGCGTTAAATTTAAAATTGCCGTCAGCATAAACAGAGTACTCAAATGAATTTCAAACAACCGCGATAAATTGACTTTTAATGGCGATAAATAAACGCCGTTGATTTAAAATAGTTGTTAATCAAAAAGCTCAAAGCATTAGTTACGCCATAGCGACTAAACGACCGTCAATATATCAATCAACACCGAAACCTAAAAATAAACAAATCCCGTAAACTTTTTCCGCACCGTCTTCAAATTACCGAAACGACATAATTAAACAAATACAAAAATCGTTTACGTAACAACAACAATGTTCCGTATAATCCTCAGAATTTCGAAACACTTCGCGAATCCAAAGCTAATTTCTGCATTATAATGCATATAAAACCACTGCGACATCGGTCGCTCTGCCAACGCCGCATCATCAGCTGTACTTATTTACTCGGCTCGCGCGTAGCTAGCACCGAAAAAAGCACCGGAGAGAGAGCTCCTCTGGTTAATCAACCTCCCCACGCAAAAGAAAAAAAAAGCTCTTCTCCTTTGCCCCTCATAACACATCTGTCAAACTCCCTCTCTCTCTTTTCTCTTCCATGCAACGAGTCCGAGTGCACTCGTCCAGATCGTATATATACACATACACACATACGCGCAACACTGCACGTCTCTCTTTCTCTCCTGCAGCTCTCAACAGTCGACACACACACACACACGCCCTATACAGTTTCTATCTCTCTTCTTGCCGTTGTTATAATGCAACACGCACGCAGGTATACGTTATATAGGTGCTACAGCAGCAGCAGCAGTCAGCCACAACGCGAGCAGGACTCTCCTCGCACTGCAGCACGCAGACAAAAGAGAGCCTAGCATCAGAGAAGCTGCTGCTGCTGCCTGCTACTGCTGCCTTCCACGCGCACCATTTGCCGAATCGATTCTCGCTGCGTTTCCGCGAATCCTGGGCGGCTGAGCGCCGCCGCCACTGCCGCCGGCGTTCAATGCCCTCCTTGTGTGCGAGAGAGAGAGCCTTCTCCTCTATATAACTTCTCCGAGAACACACGCACGCACGTACACATAAACCACGTCTTCTAGGCAAAACGAGCGAGGAAAGGAGACGAGAGAGTGAGAGAAGGAAAAAAAGAGGCTGCTATACGGGAGCGCGATAATATTCGAGAGGAGGAAAGATGAACGCGGGAGAGCGCGTGACGACGATGACTTTGGCCCCCGCGATACTCCCGAGAGAGAGAGAGAGAAGAGAAGAAGAGACGAGAGAGAGATATATAAGTACATACGTGTGCGCTTACGTGTGTTATATTCGCATACACGACGGTGAAGGCGCTGCTGCAGTATACTCTACACGCGAATTTAGCCCGTTGCTATTAATAAAACTCGCGAATACACTTATATATATATATATATAGATATAGATACATCAACGACTATTATAGGCTATAATGTACACACACACGCAATGCTCCGATACGTACGACCTATACTTCGTCCTCGCACGACTGCCTCCTCATGCACTTGCTCCGTTCGCACTCTTTCTCTCTGTTTACGTATGCGCTGCAGCAGCAGCAGCAACGCAGCAAGCACTGTTCACTGTCTCTTCTTATAGCATATATATATACGTATATATAACTTACCGCTTTTGTCGCTGGGACAGCAGCAACACATACACACTCGCGCGATCCTGCTGACTGGCCTGTGCCTGTACTCTATATATCACTATATATCTTCGTGTGTTGTGTCTCTCGCAGTATCTCTTATACCTTCTCTCTCTCTGTTTACGGACCCAGCGCCGCCGACATTCCGCGTCGTCGACGTTCTCGCCTGTTATATGTGCTAAGAAAGTAGATATATAGGAGTGTGTGTGTGTGAGAGAGAGGCGAAGAAGAAGAAGAAACCGGTCGACTTATTGGTTATAACGAACGGATACGACGAGATATATGTATATATATATGTACTATACGCGGAGTAGTGTGTTGTAGCAGCAGCAGCGCCCGCGGCAGCCGCACCGACGAGCTACGTTTTCGGAACTGCGCGCTCTGGCAGCGCCGCCGAGTTGGTCGGTGACGGTGCCGAGAGAGAGAGAGAGAGAAGCCAGAACGCGCAAGTAGCAGCGCGAGCGCCTCAATGAGTGTATGTGTAGGTGTATGTATATAGATATATGAGTATAGGAGAGAGAGAAAGAAGTGTGGTGGGTTTCCACTAGTGTGAAACGAAGTACCTAGATATAGACATCGTATATACGGTTGATAAGATTGCAGAGGTGGGATATATATTTAGAGTGATGATTTATTGGAAGGGGAGGGGTGGAAGGGAGATATATACCTTGTTGTAATTTGTTGAGTAATGCGCGATAAGGTGATAATAATTGTGTCGAGGTTTGTGCGTTCATTTTTTGTTTTCGGAGGTTTCGGTGGTGACAATTCACCGTACGATTGTAATTTATGCTGGAGCGAAGAGTGTCTGTATATATAGAAACGTGCGATGATTAAGAAACATTCTCAGTAAGAGGAAATGGAGCCTTTCGTTTTCATTTTTCAATTGAAACGGTATCTTTCGAAGATTTGATATTTTGTATATTTATCTCTGAAGATAAATATACAAAGTATGTACATTTATATTGATAAAATATTTCGCATAGAACGAATGATTCGATTTAGTAACGAGTTTTATGAAGAATCTCGTTTGATCATAATTTTCATAAAATTTAATGTACCGTATTTTCCAGGAAGTTGGCTTTAAATACGTATAATATTTTATATCGGAGAGGCGGCTCTTTTGACTGATAAAAACGATGAAAAAACGCTGTCTCTGAAAGTAAATTCTATATCGATACTGTACAGAGAGGTTCAAGTGGTTCACATTTTAATAGCTACTTAATTTAAAGTAGGTTAATAACGGCTTTTCAAACTTAACTATGCCATAATTATAATTAAAAAATTAATGTAAGTTGTTTTACACGGTTTGCATATTGGTATATGGGATTGTTTCGATGAGTTAGTTCATATTTTTTTTTTTTTATTATCTGCAAGCCTTTTTAAAACTAATAATGTAAAAGCTAATAAACATAAACATAGTTTTTTTATTTTCTGGATATTTTCGTTGCCGTAAATGTTAATTGATGAATGATTTTTAGATTTAAAAAAGCTTATATAAAAATGCAAATTACCAAAAAATTTTGTGTTGAAAGTTCATTTTGAAATTCCGGAGCATAATTATGCAGAAAAAGAGACATTTTTTAATCGGATTCACGTGTTCAACGTAAATTAAATAGATTTCTATACTCCATGTATGTATATTCATAATACACTGAAGTAAATGTACATGTATATGCTGATTGTATTGTTCGTAAGTTAATTGGGTTGGTAGGCGAATTTATTGATCAACGCGAACTACTTTTTGTAGGATATTATTTGTCATGTCAATACTTCGACCATTCTGCAGCTGACATACATCAATGTCCTTAATCTTCAGCTTGAAAATACCAAAAATAAATCAAACATATGACCTAATCCACAAAAGTTTATCAAATTTTTATCGGCTAAAATTATCAGAAAATTTTTTTAACATCCAACGCCGAGGCTCCCCATTTTTCTACTTTTTATTATTTAATATACGGAAAAATCTTTTGTTGTCAAATAAAACTCTTTAACACATTCGTTATTTTTAAAAATTATTTTGACACTTGTTATAATAAAACTCGAGAAAAACAGGCTTGATTTGCTTTTTTAAAAATTAAAAAATGTTGATTTTTCTTGTCAAAAATTACGCTAGTGTAAAACAGACTTTAGAATACACACTCGCGTAAATTTAAATGAATGTATTTTCGTTTTTTATATAAGTAGTGAATTTTGCGTATATTTTGAAGTATAACTGTAATGTAAAATAAAATATATCTAAGGAATAAACATTTTTCAGTTCCAAAAAAGTAAATTATATCTCGTTTCCTCGAACATTATCACGCATTGAAAAGTTTACATAACAAACGTTCGCGATCGAACTATTCACGTTTCAAATAGCAGCTTTTGTAAAACAATGATTGTGCCAGAAATCTACATCACTTTATCATTTTTAATTTTAGATTTCCTTTTCCGACTTTTGTCTCGTGCATATATTATCTAATAAGCGGAAATATATATAACAAATCAAATCAAATTTTTTACAGATACATTCACATTAATTTTTTTTCTGAAAACAATTCAACCATTCAATCACACAATATAAAATCAAGCAAATATTGTAGACATACAACTTATATCTAATGCATCCTCTTAAAATAAAACAGCGGAAACATAATACCGCCCCTATGATACGTTGCATGTTTTGTCGAACCGTCGACATGGTGAAAACTGTTCGCTCGCGGTGAATAATAAATTCGCTTTCAAGCGTATACACACAGCACTCTTATATACGCTCCTCCATCGCCCCATATGTTTAGACAGAACGTAGACCATATATATATATTGCTTTACCGGCTGGGAAAAGCGAGCAATTCCGTGGGTAAACGAAAAGACGTGTGTTTTGTGCAGAGTCGAGGTATGTGAGCGACCGCGCGCGTATAACTCAAGACAAGAAGGCGAACGCGTCAGAGTGCCGCACGGAAGTTGTATACATATATATATATCGTACGTCCTTTCTTTCTTTTCGTATATCAAAATGTGCCGGATTGTATACTGTACAGTGTTACAGGCTAAGGCGATTATGTTTATTTAGGCCGGTTTCGATTTCTTATAATTATGCGTACAACTTAGATATATGAAACTTTGCAAATAAGAAGTAGTTTATATTATTTTTAAATAATTTTTGTTTGTTTTTATGTGAATTACGAAAATTTACAAAATGATATATGTTTGAAAAACAAACGATTTATCGAATTCTAATATTCCAGGAAGAAGCTTGTCAAGATATAGTCACGAATATGTTTCATATTTTATCATTCGATGTACCAATTGCATGCACTATTTGCACGTTTCCGTAGAAATTTATAACGATAAAAGTTTCAGAGTATATTTTCACAGTAGCTTTTTTCAAACTAGTATTTTAATTAAAATCGTTCCAATTTTTTTTCTTACATCTAGACAATCGATTATTTATAAATGAACAAAAATTTAGCACTTGTTCATTGGGTCAAAACTCACACTTTATCTTCTAAGAAAAGTATTTTCTTAAAACGAACTCTTTATCAATTACACATGAGTACTGATCCACGTGTATTCGATAAAAATAATAGCAATACTTGAAGCAAACTTCAACAAAATATAAAAGTTACTTTATTTCCCACAATAAAAAGCTTAAACATTATTATAAATAGCGCAACCGTAAGCCCGCCTTAACCCGGGCAACAACACAATGCTGTGCTCCGTATATACATTTATATATATACACACATATATATATATATATATAAACTCCGCACACTAGCATCGAAAGCTCACAAACCTTCTCTCCTGTGCGCGACGCATATACATATAAGAACGAGAGAGCGAGAAAGAGAGTATAAGACTACGGAAAGTGAGAGGGCTATAGAGAGAGAGAGAGAGACCTACGCTACGCCATACGCGTTACATACGCACACATATAATGCACATACGTACGTATACATATATATACATACATAAATATATAGGTATACATACACTACGAGGTCGGTGGCTCGTTCACGGGGTGCAGAGCAGTAGCAGCTCAGAGTAGTGCATGCATGCAAGGCTCCCCCCCTACCACCGCCACTTGTACGCTGCTCTGCGAGTACTTCACATACGCGCAGCGCACGGCGACTCTCTCGCCGCTACTGCACGCATATATATATACGCGAAGAGGAGCGACAACGACGACGAGGAGAGCCACTACTACTACTACTACTACTTTATACGAGCGTATGCGCACAGAGCGATATCGGTGTCAATGTTGCCAGCGGGGAGCTACTATATAGGCACTACTACTCCGCGAGAGATTAGATATAGCAAAGAGGAGTACTGCCTGCCTGCCTGTGTGGGTATATAGACGGCGCTGTTACGGTTCATAGTTGCATGCATGCATGGTAAGAGTAGAGAAGGTTTTTGAAATCAAGGCGCGAGTATTCGCGGGTATATGTATGTGGTTGACGAGATGGAAACGTACGGAAGGAACCGAGGGTGCACGGGTACGATTTTCTTCTTTGTTTTCGAAGGTATAATAGGAGGTGGAAGATGGATGTGCAAAGGGTACATATATATATATAGTATGAAAGGGGAGGTGTACACCGGGACGAGGAAAGTTCGATGGCCAGGGGGTACATCGAACCCGCGGGTGAATCGTATAATATCGATTTACCAGCCTGCAAGTATATAGCGCGCGGTCTCCAAGGTGCAGTTCTTTTATAGACGAGAAAGATATATAGAGAACGAGTGCACATACTGACGACGTTATTATTTTATTAAGGTTGCGCAGGGTGTACACATATATATATACACACGTAAATGCAAAGAGCCGATGTTACTTATTTGCTTTTCGCGGTAAAAGCTTTTTGCACGAAAGGCTATAATTTTAAAAATAGATGCGCGAACGTGCACATGAAAGCTACTTCGTTAATAACTTAGCGTATAAGTGGTTAGTTGTAAAACGTTAGCGAGGGGCTGTGTTAATGCGAGAATAATTTAATTATATATATATATATAGATGCGTGTTTGTATAACAGACAAGGTTGGAGAAATAATATAAATGACGATGGAATAATGATTTGTATAAGTGATTAGAGAAGAAGAATAAGAAGAAGATGAAGGATAAGTACATAATACTTTAGAGTGTATAATAGGTCAATATTCCTTTATTTTATATTACATAATTAACTATCATATATATACGTAATAAGAAGCTCCGGCAAATAATACCGAATCTCCCACATGTATTAAAAGAGCTGTATATATACGTGTGTATGTAGCCGTAACCGCAGCTGTCCCTTTAGCGCACACAATGCATTAATTTTCGTCTGGGAAGTCAATTAAATTTCATTACAGCCCCGCGCGCGTACGTATATATATACACTCACGCAGTAACTTCGCGCATATATATACCGCGCGCGGTACTTTTCCAACTCGTTCTAGGTATATAACCACACCAACTCTCCTCTTCTCTCTTTAACCACGCGAGAGACTCAATATTTCATATATACTCTTTCTCGCTCCCTTCCTCTCGAAAACTTTTCTCCAACGATTTTCCCTTTTATACGCGCACGCACCCCCATCCCTCTCTTTCCCTTTTTCTCTCCTCTCTTATCCTTTATATCCCTCTCTCGCAGCAGCAGCAGCAGCAGCTCCGCACAGCGCAAGTTTTCCGGCGATAACGTTGCGGCTCATATATAGGTATATATATATCTACGTCCGAATGCTGCTGCTGAGCTCTCGCGCCTCGAGGAGTCGTCGACTCTTTCAGTTCGTCGACGTCGCGCGTAGCTATATATACTTATACATATATATACGTAACGTTCCTTCGCACACACACACACATATATATACGCGTCCATCCGTATGTAAGTGCTATACAGATACGTATATATATGTGTATATGTACGTAAGTCCCTACTCGTTCAATAAGCCTTAACCTCTCGCGTAGACCTCCGTTGGTGTGTACTATCCCAGACGTATACGTATAGGTATATATATGAGCGCAGACAGAAGAAGAGAGAGAGAGAGAAAAAAGCGCGGTGCACACGCAGGACGATCTTTCATCTTTCTTCTTTCTATATGTACGCGCTTTCTCTCTCTATATATATACCTCGCGTTCCTGCTCGTTACGCATTCTCTCGCTGCAATGCACATTTCCAAACCACAGCGGCTAATGAGTGCAGAGGAGGAAAGAGAGTGAGAGAGAGAGACTTTGAGCTTTACGTATATATTACCCCCTGCGGTGCAGGCGAAGTTTCGAAAAGAGAGCGTTGCGCCTATATGGTCTAGAAAAAAAAGGACATTCTCGTGCGGCGGTTTGGTAATGACCTCATGTTTGCACACACACACACACATACATACATTGGGTTCTCTCCCCATTGTTTCTCTTGCGCTCGCTTATATATAGTACCGTTTTTCTCCCGCAACGTACGCGGGTCCTTTCTTTTTTCGCGGTTTTCGCTTTCGTTTACCGATGCGCCGCTCCCGCGTCTCTCTCTCTCTCTCTCCTTCGCTCTTTCCATTATTCAGGAATTCAGCGAGTCGCGACCTTTTTCGTCGTTTGTACGTATGTATACGTATAGTGGTGTTGTACCGGTCGTTTTGTACGGGACGAGTTTTTTTTTGCGCGTACACGTGTGCGTATAGGCAAACGGTTTAATTCACGCGGGTTAAGTATATATAGGTAGGATGAGTCAACTTGGAGGAGAGCGAATTCCCAGGTGGTATAAATGAGTAGTAGTAGTAGTAACGCGCGTTCTTTTGCAAGGTATTGCGTGTATATATACTTTTCCGGGTTTCGTGAGTGTTCCAGTTGTTGTTGGTGCGTATAAGGCTAGAGGTTGTTGTACCGTTATTATGCGCGATGTGTGTGCGTGTTACTTTTTGAATGCCGAAGTTTTTAGGACGGATGCGTGAAAATTTAAGACCGTGCGTTAAGTATTATGGGCGGTGGAAGACGAGATGCGTCATTATTTAAAATAAATAGAAATGCTTGTAATGCTTATGTGTGAAGTGATTTTATATATATTTAAGTCAAGTATGTGTGTATTGATTTGATAAGATTATAATATATATACTTTCTCTGTGACGTATACACACATTTCTTTGTATAGCGTTATGTTGCAATTCATGTTGCAAGATCGTATCGCAATGCATTTCACTGATGCGCTAGACTATACAACTCATCACGAAAGTATGTCAATTTGGCTATTTCACTCAATCACTTTTGTGATTATATCGCAATGTATCAATCGATAATCAGTCGGTCTTTCAACTCTTCCGGCTGTCGTCTCAAATGATCGATCTGCCGGCCCAGTTCGTCGATTTTTCGTCGCAGCTCGGCGATTTGTCGTCTCAGTTCGGGCTCGCTTCGTTTTGGCTTAATTTTCGGAGGTGTGGACGGACAGGTATCCTGGAAAGAATCGGATATGAAGAGTTTTAGTTTAATTGAATGAAATAAGTTTGATGGGAATAATAATAATGAGTAAGCTACATTTAAAAGGATCGTAACTAATATCAATCAATTAAAACAGAAATGAAGGTGTTACGAACTTGTATCTTCGACTCATAAGTTTTATGAACTTCTTAGAGTGATTGTGAAAATAATAAAATGTTTTGGTTTCCGTGTGTAAATTATTTAAAATAATTGCTCGAGTAAATATTTAATAAGCTTTTTAAAGCTTTGTAAAATTTGTCGTTCTAGATGATTAGTTATACGACTCTTGACTATACTCATTATCAAATTGTCTTTTATTAAAAATTTTCACAGATACAATGTTTATTATAATATTAAAAAAATAATTGAGTTTAATATAATAGCTTCTCATTTATTAATTTATACTAAAATTGTTCATACTTTATATAATTCGTATAGGTATAGCACAAGATTGCAATTTTCGGACAAGGCCTCAAGTGACGCAACACAATTATCAGCGACACTGTAAAATCTACATAGAAATAGGATATCCGCGATTATACACCAAATTACCTTAGAGATTGAATTTGCGCTATGAAATCTATATCACCATTTAGAATATTGCGAGATATATGAATACAAAATAATTTGCTTTCAAAATCAACGCGAAACTGTGATATCTAGCTTCAAAGGTGGCAATTTGATATAAACACATACATCCGCGGCGCATGCACACAAACAAAGTTGATAGTAGAAGTACAGTCCAACTTATATAGTTAAATTACTAACTTCTATTCGTTTTTCAGTACTAACTTTTGTTAATTTATATCTTGCAATATTCTAAAAGATGGTGTACATTTTATGTATATAAGTGCACTGGAAGAGGCAATTTTCTATATAACAGTGTGCTTCTCTTTTCTGTTCAAAGAATTCATTCAATTACTCGTAACTATATAAATGTATATTGAATCAGTATTCATATTTAAATTGAACCAATTAATCTATATAACATTTTTTTAATGATACCCGCAGTAACTAGAGATTTTTATATAATTTTAATACTCCTTCGAGTATTTCACAAGCGTTTATAAATATCTGGGAAACTGCGCGAATCCGAAAGCATTTATAGATATAAAAAAAATGTGCACGCTAAAGTCTTTCAATTTTTTTTTCGCGCAAAGAGAATTCGCAAACCAAAGAGAAACACACTGACGACACGGGTAAAAACAAAGACGGGAGTGAACGAAAAGAAACAAACTGAAAACGCTAACAATATGCTGAAACAAGATGGAAAAGTATAAGGGGAAGAACGATAAGAAACAAAGGGATCAGCAATGAAAAATGCGCGCGAAGAATGCCTATATATATGTATATACGGCAAAAGAAAGCAAAAGCTTAAAAACGCATTTGTGATGAAATAGCAGCACGCGCGCGCGCGCGTTATGTATACACGTAGCACAAAAAGGGTGAGCGAGCATTGTGAGAGCGCGAGTTGGAAGGTGACAAATGAAGGTAAAAAAGTAACTCTGCGCTATTATAATTGGCTCGAGCCTTAGCACAATGCGCTATGCTTCCAGGATTTAACTTGGCAGAGTAAAATACTGCGGAAGTTATTACAGAAGTCGCGCGTATAGCATAGTGGCATATAAAGTGAAAATTTAATCAACGCTTATGGCGTAGCGTAGCATAATATATAAGCGCCTTATTTCGATTGGCGCCGTTTGTGCGTTACATTGAAACCAATGTTAAATCCCAAAAACCAATAAACTATCACTTTATTACTGCAGGCGCTATCGCAGGGTATACCGATTTTCCGCCACACTATCTTCGTATATAACACATATAACAAACTTATCTCCCACTGCTTCTATACTCTCTAAAGTTGAATTAGTGAAAATTGCTCCACCATTTCAATTAGTGGAAAAAACTACTAATTTATTAGTAA
>JAWWEQ010000010.1:1211474-1265766 GCA_035583055.1 Torymus tubicola
ATATACACATGTCTATACGATTGGCTTTAGTTCATTTTAACGCTCTTTTTCTCTTCATTCTCTTAAAATATATTTAACGATCAAATTTCACGCCTAATTTCGTCATTTTTAAAAGGGTTTATGACCCAAAGCGTATGTTGTTGTTATTATTGCAAAACAACAACGAACTTCACTTGACCCGTGCAGTGATTGCTACGAATTTTCCGCTTTCTCAATCTACAGAGCGCTCGTTCGGTTCTAATTGCGAAAAAGAGGGAAATTCGCTGGGAGAAAGTGACGCCGCGCGCAGCTCAAGGCGAACAGCGAAACGCACGCCAAAGGAATTCACGATATACTTCTATATACACACAGCGACACGTCACTATACACTGCGTGTATATGGATATAAAGATTTCTCGGAGTGAAAAGTGGGTTGGGTTTTTGGGTGAGTAAGGTTTATTATGATCGTGCACGCGTTTAATTTGGCTGATTATTAAATTACAGGTCATTTGGCGTATGTACTCACTCAAGCCGCTTCGTAAACAATTATATTTATTCTGTTTGCTCGATTTTGCACACGCACGCGTTAATTTTCAGAATAAAATTAATTTAATAAACTCAAGTTTCGATAAAACACAATATGAATATCTCGCCAATTAAACATATATGCATCGGAAAACAATTATACCTCGATGCTCAAACCAATCTCCATGCGAAATATCCCAGTAAAATATTCTCTCGCCCACTTGAACCTTCAAATCCGTCCAATTTCCCACCAGCTCTCGGCTCTCTCAATCCTTTTCGAAAATTCGAATTCGAACCTTAAAAACCGTTTGCTTATGTACATATATATACTCCTCACGTTCTCTCACTTCTCTCTCCCACGCTCTATCGTCCTCGATCGGGTTCGTACAAAAGGAGAGAGAGAGACTAGCCCACCCCTCGCTATACCGTCGCCCTTGATACACCACTGGCTACGTCGTCGCATCGATCGTTCTTATCTATATACATCAGCAAAGTACACGTGCGGGGTCATGACGCGGGGATTATTAATCCTTTTTTTTTAACCGTGTGGAAAAATATATACACCTACAGCCGGATTTTTCGTAGCTGGTTTATACACTCTTACGTAAGAACGCGCATGACGGTGTGACGATTGATTATTAAGGTTAAAGCGGATGCGAGAAGAGCGTGATAGCTCTAGCCAAAACTTGCGACGACGTCGCAGTGGTACAGTTTACGTAGCGTCTGCGCGGTGTATTTGTGAACTTATTAGCGTTGTATATATGAGCAGATAAGAGTGTTGTGAGAAAACGACGATCTATCGTGTGTATATATATATGAATTAAGGTGGCTGTATGTGTGTGTTCGTCTGTGTTTGCTGTATGTCTGCGCTCATTAGTCAACCGTCTGCGACATGTAATTAAGTATTTTTGGGTGTATGTATATGTTGTGGAAAATGTATAGTACTTTTACGAAACGTATATGTTCACAAATTAGTAAAGGACTACTGAAGTTCGGAGAAATTCGATAAATCGGCGTTTGGCGGCTGCGATAACATGGCAATGAAACTTCGGACTTTGTTACCCAATGCGTATACGAGTGAATCGTATACGCATTAATACACTTATTATGTTTGCCGAGTGGGAGAAGCCCAAAACTTTCCTAATCGCTCGCTCAAAGGTCCAATTTGTTACTCACCAAGCAACGACGATTACATATAAAACACAGGGAATTTTCGCGAAGCCCGCAATTATTACTGTACTCGAGATATTCCCTTGTTTACAAAGTCTGATGTCCATGCGTAGGCGCGACAGCGATTATCAGCAATATTGCGATGTGGTTATATCAGCGTGTGTATGTGTACATTTACAATGTTTATACACGATTATAGCGTTTATTAATTGCGGAATTTTTTTTTGTCTCTGTTTCAGTCTCAGACGCACACGGCAAAAAGATGTCCGTCACGTCGGTACAGACCACCACTGAAAACCTCTCTCGTCATGGGTAAGTTTACCAGATAATCATATATACATACAGCTCTTATATACATTCTTAACCTATTGTTTGTTGTGGTTTCCGGATTCCACTATATGTGTATATACACTTTACGTCTCGTTAGCGCTTGGAACGTATTAAAAAATAAATGTCTTTTTAATTTCGTATTACCTGAATTTTTAATCACCATATTGTGCGCGCACACACACGTGTTTGTATCTTTTTCTCGGTATAGCCGTTACTCACATGTAAACAAGGCGAGAGACAAGAAGTGTACCGATCGTTTGTTTGTTTTTGTTTCGCATATGGAATGCACGGTTACTCAGACATCGGTCATTTCAACACGCATGCGTTGCTGTCTGGTGCACTGGCAACGTAGTTGCAGACTGGCTTGCGCGCGCGCGCGCAAAAATCACTCGAGCTAAATAATGCGCGCGCACTTCAAAGTCCACTGAGATAAGACTTCGGTAATCTAGAGCGCAAGCTATTACTCACGGGTGTATATACTATACACTGCGCGTTTCCGCTGGAATAATTCTTTAGTAGTTAACGTTCGGTAACTCCGTCGTTGTTGTATATAATGGCTAAGCGATTTTTTTTTACGAAACAGGACAAGACGGTTTAGTTTTTTTTTGTAATTATTACACGCGCGCGCTGACAGTTGTAATAAGTTATGCCACGCGCTGCCGAAATAAAAAAAAAAAAAATGAGAAAAAAGAAACGGGCGACGACACGTCGGAAAAGTTAAGCAGTATACTTTTTTCGAAACGACGCAGAAAAACTACTATGGAAAGAGAAAGAGAAGTTCTCACATTTGCGTTACAATATGTGCGCGGCGCCTCGTTTGCAAGAGTTACAACGCAGTTCGTTCGCGATTGAAATTAATAATTATTTCAAAAGCTTATGATGATTGTCTGCTACCTCATAAACGTACATTCTTTTTTCTCCTTTTTATTTCCATTATTCACACGTGTGACTACACTTTAGGTCTAAACGTCGCACCGAATATGCCGCGATGATTTCATTAAGAAAAAAAAATGACTTACGTTAACGCGCTCATTTAATGTCACTTGTTGCTACCTTACTATTATACGGATTTTCCAGACGACAAAGGGGGGGAGAGAAAAGAAATAATTCGCATCCTTGGCCTTCGCTGATCTAAACTCGGCCGCCGTTGCATTCATTGTCTGTACGCGTATAATACGCGCGCTTCTAAATCAAGCCTCTCCAGACTCACAATGGGTTGAATTATATATATACATCGTCGCTACTCTACATTACAAACGTACACCTAGAATGTGTTTCAAACCTAAGAAATAATTGCGATCAGATTTTTGTAACGATTAAGTGATCTATCTATACAATCATTTAGCAAATGGATTAAAAGATGTTTAGATATAGCAGGAATTGACGTTTCGCGGTATATAGTCGCGGAGGCCTCGGACACGCCCACGCATATTAACAATTCCGATCTCGCCTTCTCTCACTGATTCATCCTCGCACACGTGTTAGGGAACGCATGGAATGTCGGGGGTGCAGCTCGCAGACTTCTTTTATTTCCTTTTTACTAACGCCGCATCATCCAACATGCGACTTTTCTCATTTAGCTTCTAACACAACGTATAACCTGAAATAAATTCCATTTATCTAACACCTATTCTTTCGCGCATAAAAGAACTTTAACAATGAATTCACTGTCGTCTCTATTCCTCAAAAAAAGATAATTTGCCCTTTATACCCTACTCGTAACTATCGGGTCAGACCGCAGCACCTCGAGAGTATGTATATCGTATTCCCGAAACGCAGCGAACCGTATACACCGCCAAATATCGAGCGGTGTGCGGTTGGTCATTAATCAAAGTCCTGCGCCGCGCACGGAGCGGCAACTGTTAATCTAGCTTACATATATATATATATATATAGAGGACTACGACGACCTGCTGGCCGCGAATAGCTGACGACTATATACTATAACATCGTCGTAAACGTGACGTCACGCGTCCTATATAAGCAATCGATCTGCATGCATACATATATACAAACAAATGTGTATGTGTGTGGCTTACTTAGAAGGTAAGACGATGCGCGGTGCACGTGTCGTGTCTTTTTGAGCTTTTTCTTTTTCGATGAGAAGCGACCTTGCGTGGCTTGGCGGTTTCTTTGTCGTCACCGTGAGAGGGTTGTGAAAGATCAGTGTTGTGGGGTGGTTGTGTATCGCGCTGACGAGGGGATTATAGGAGAGAGAGGTTCGCAAACGGTAAATCACTTTTTTTCTTTTTTGAAGGTGCGCGTTTTTATTTCACAGCTGAATTTTTTGTTTAATCTTGCCGTGAGTGAGTGGGGGATGATAATAATAATAACAAATATTTTTTGCGCGATGATATACAGAGGTTTCGAGTTTCGCGTGGTACGCGTATGTTTCTGAATTCAGTGTTTACATCGTATCGCGAAATTCCTCTTGTATTTTGAAAATGAATTGGCTACTGGTTATTTTGAGAGGCAGTACATTGCGGGCTGCCTAGGTTTAGCTCGAATATTACAGAACTCCTGGGTTTCTTTTTAAATTCTTAATTGTATTTTCCGAAAAAAAATAAGATACATTGATATAGTGAAACTGATAAGACATACGTATTATATTACTTCCTCTGTCTGTTCACTCGCTATATTTCAAAACATCCGCACAACTTGTTCAAATATAATTGCCAAACCAAAGAGACCTATTCATACATTTTTTAATAAGTTGTTACAATACATATTCACTGCGTCACCTATATATACATTTTATTTATGACACTGAGCCATATGTGTCACAACGGATGTGTTTACCACTTCGCGTTGTTCCATGAAAAATTACCGATCATAAAAACACACTACTACGCGTGTCCCTATACCGGTGACAAACGCACGTGCGACATTGAATTGTACCTTGCTCCTCTTTTTTTATAAATACACCTACTTCGCGTATAGTCGCCTCCTCTTCTCTTTGAACGAACCATCCGCGGCACGCGCACGATATATAAAAGTCATAAAGAAGCCGCGCGCGCGCGCGCACGTTCTTTGCGCGATTTATTTGCAATTCTATTTTCGCTCGTCTCCTTGCTAAAAAAAGCCAGCTCTTCTTCTGCCCCTTTTATACAAAAAGCCATAAATACGTGACTATATATGCCATCCTTCTTCATAATACACACAGACAATAAAAAAAACATTCGCGTGCCTTTTGAGACGTTTCGGAGATTTGTATCATCGCGCGCGCTTCGAAATTCGCTCGTTTGACATTATATAAGAAAAAGCGCGTATTTTATGATGAGCTCGCGCTCGTGCGCATTGGTTACGTAAAAGCTCGCCTCGCATTGCTGAATGTCGCACGCGGCAGACGCGCGGTCAGGTTCAAGAGCACCGAAAACATTGAACCTCGAGAAGAGAGAGTACGAGAGAGAGAGAGTATCTGACGTAACACGCAATCAATCGATCCGGACTTGGTTTTCCGCGTGTGCGCGGTTCCGCCGACGCGATAATTTTACGGACGACCAGAGGGTAATTGCATTATACGAGCGTAGATTATTCAGTGGAAGGTGTAAAGAGCAACGTGTGCGCAGCAGCAGCTACAGAGATTTTTTTTTAGATCACGCGTCACGAAAACGATTATACATATACCTATGTTTTTCTTTAACCTTATATACGACAAGAAATTTTTATAGACGCGGTAATTGGCATCACCAGATTATTTGATTAATTCGATGGTAAATTATTTTAATTCAGTACACGATCCGTTACTAATTCAATTCATCTATATATATATAAAAAGAAGTATTTAAATGTTATATATACGACAAGTTTCCTCAATTATACGACACCGCGTGAATTGCGCCACACATTATCAACTTTAGCGACCACTCGACAACGACATTCCTCAAACCATCCATTATTACCCAACGTGCCGGCACCGTCACATTTCCGCATAAAAACTTTTCCCTCTCGACTTCGACGTATATATCTCCCCACCTCCTCTATAATGAACAAATTGCACGCAGTCTACCACGCGACTATAACGCGTGCACGAGGCGCTCGCGTGCGCCTGCGAGATTTGCATTTACTCGGTCGCCTCTCTTTCTCTCTCAAGTTCAAGGTGCGACCGATCGAAACGCTACTGGTCAGTATGTTTGTATATATGTATATATAAGTATAGAACTATTCGTGTTTGTATGTGTGTGATCGATTGCCGACGACGAGGTTCGCGTATATTTCGGGAGGGCGTGTCTATAGTTTGCGAGCGCGCGTCGGATTGTTTAATTTTGTGGAGAGGGTTGATGGATGGAGGTACACCCGCGCGCGCGCGAGGGGAGTTTATTAATAGAAGGGATAAGCGATGCGAGTTGCGTGGTGTGGGAAATAAATTGTGTAACGGTATAGAGGCGTAGCTTCGATGATTCGATAGGATTGGGTAGAGGACAAATTCAGTCGTTATATTGAAATTATTCGTATATATAATTTTATGTAAGAAAAATCGAGTAAGTTGGTTGAATTTTTCAAAAACTATTTTTTATACATCGCCGACACGATGACGATCATTTTCCCAGCCGCAAGAATCTCTATAATACACATACTTGCCGCATAACTACGCTGAAACCTACTTACGAATCATTCTCGCGACGCTCGTAATACATGCAAATGCTACTTCCCTCGTCTCGTTTTTTTTCTCTCTTTCTGTTTCGCACCATGTAAAAACGTTTACCCACAACGGCACTCATTATTGAAATGACGAAAATTTCCTTCTCCTCATTGCTGCCACTATATACCGCCGACGGTTTGTCTGGGCCAAAGACCTCGGGCCAACGCACCTTGCGCACCCGTGTGTCGAAGGTCGTTTCTTATATACATATACATATAATTGTCATCGTATATAGCGTCGTGTCACGCGAATTCATATAAGCGACGCAAGTTCTCTTCAAGTTGATTCTCGAATGTATACATATAAAACTTTGATGGTAACTGTTGACTTCGTGTAATTTCGGAAGAGCTTATAGCTATCGAAATTTAAGGTACACGCGAATGACGAATATCGAAGCATAAATAGAAAGACTAAACAGGGTCCTTTCGCGAAATCGTGCAATAATGCAGCGCAGCAGCAGTGATGGCGCAGCGGCAGCAACGATGCGTATACGTTATAGTGTATATGTAATTATCTCGCGGGAGTCCCGCGGTAATACATACGATTGTTAAGCGTAACAGAGGTTTTAAATATATTGTATATATACATACTCTTTATTGAAAAAGCTATACAATATACAATGCAAACATTTTTTTTTCGTGCATTTTAACGCTCATGCGTGTAAAGCTATTACGCTCCTCGTGTATACGAAGAAATTTCATTATGACTGCGCGCTCGCAATCACACTCATCTTGTAGTATAGTAGAAGTTCGAAGAAAAAAAACCTGCGCCATTGCAAAATACCCGCAGCATTATATATACCGTGCCGATAACGCGAGGATATAAAAAAAGAAACGTCCCGCGTGCATACAAGCGCACTGCCGATTAAACGTCGATAAAGCTATTGGTCATAAGAGAGAGAGAGAGCGAGAAAATTCTGCGCAGATCGCGCGCATCTCGTCTCCGCATATATGTATATGCGCTACAACTTTATACTATGCGCAGCAGCATGAGCAGCAGCTTTATATATAAATATATATTCATGTAGGTACAACAGCGCGTGCGTTACGTAAGGCAATTTTACACTGGCGCGTGCGCGATAAGTCGATTCGATTTGGTCGTCGTGCTTTTGACTATATAGGTGTATACGTCTATGTGTGTATGTATGCGTGTATGGGTATGGGTTACGAGTAACTTTTGTGTGATGTTACGCAAGAACGTGGGAGAGAGAGACTGAGTTTTGTTACAGCGATTAGAGATGTGACATCATTTTCTATATAATAGGTATAGGACGTAATTTTTTTTTTCGCAGTATTACTGCGGGAAAAAGATCAAATCGCGCGCCGACGAGAAAAAAAATAATCGCGATGATTCAATGCCGGTGTAATATAATCGAGGCGATAGGATCGCGAGACGTAAAGTGTACTCATCCGTCTAAATTTTGAATAAAAAGAAAAATTAGCCTTTGCATAATGTATATGTATATATACTAAAGTATTGTTATCTAACGATTTCGTTTCTTTTTATTTTCCAGGAGCAACATCTCTCTGTCCTGTCACAGCCAGTGCGGCAGTATAGACGAATCATTAGGTTCGCATCCTCAATATCAGGACACCATCCTAACGATCGAGGAACTTCGCGCTCAGCTTAACTCCTGCTTCACGTAAGTCTCATTTCTATCTATATACACACATTGCAGTAGCCACATATAGCACAAAGATCCATTGTCACACATATATACCTTTTGACGTGTATTTTTGGCAGTCGTGGTTCGAAAATATCTCATCTTTTTAAAGTCGTCGTTGTCAGCAGCTTCATTGATCCTCTCGAAAGCAATCGTTATATAGAATCACGTTTCCGCTGTGTGTATTACGATATAGCGTATATAAGCGCTCGTTTCCAATACATATACACTTAATGATACGTAATTAGCGCGCCGAAGCCGTCGTGCGTTCGATTTTGGATTTGATCAAACGGGAATTAATATTCCGTAATTGCATGCTTTTAGCATTAAAGCTGTCATCGATATATAACTCTGTGTATGGATGATGATGATGATGAAATAACGTGTTTATTTTAAAATATACATTTCCATAAATGTTTCGCGCTGTATATACGCTTATTATATACCACGGTACATTATTGATCGACTCGGTACTAAAATGAAATCTAAAAGAACTGGCAGTGAATAAATAAAAACAACCCGAAATAACCAAGCGCGTCACTTATTAAAAGCTACACACGTTACGGAGTTCGCGTATAATTATAAATACCCGCACAGCGCCGGGCGACATGCAAAAATATAATTTCCAACCGCCAAGTAGTCCAACTCGCGTCTCGCGACCCACAATCACTTCCTTCCATACGCGCACTCTCTCTCTTTCTCTCGTCGCTAATTAATAATCGAGTTACACATATATATACACACACACTGCAGCCGACACCGTGGCGCGATAAGGCAAAAGGGGGACACAACCACGCGCGTGCGCGAGAGAGAGAGCCTATCAATTAAACCAGATAATTCGAGCAGCTAGGAGGAAGAAGATTCGCCGACTGCTGCCTAGAGAGCCGCGAATAATAAATAGGACTTAAGTGGAACGACGACTACGACGGCGACAACGCGGTGCCATATCGACGCGCGAGTACATTGCGTAACAAGCATTGCAAGCAAAAGTACCTCGTGAATTTTCCTTTTTTTTTCGTTCCGGAAGATATATTGTACGTGAAAATATATACGTGTGCGCGGAGGTATAATAAACACGATTGATGGACAGGCTTTGTCATAGTCGCGCGAGCGAGGATTTTACGGTTATGAGGAGCGATTGATAAGCGCGTCTGTTTTTTATTATATACCCGCGATGACGAGGAGAGTATTAGCGAGTGATGTAGATTATTATTCGCTATATGCGATTGGCAGTCTCAATGTACTTTCCGCCAACTCGAATGACAAATCGTTATATTTCAAGCGTGTTCTTGCCGTTAATATATTATTCCGTTTATTTAACGCATAGTATGCAAGTGTGTCAGTATATATATAATGAGCTTGAAATTCGAAGTGAAGCAAATTAATGCGTGCACGCGTCGCAGTATAAGAAGCGATCTTTGGTAAGCCGAGTATATACACGACGGAAGAACCCGAAATTAGACACTACGACGCCGCGCGGGGCACGTCTTTTGTCCTGCTTTTGTGTCCACCGGTCTCTTTGTACCCTACTTATTTTCGTTTTCGTTGGCGCTCGAATGCACTGGCCGGCCGGCCGACCTATCGTCGTTGTGTAGCGCAAGTTAATTTTTTAATGGGCCATCGTCGTGAATTACACGCGAATTGAAGCTAATCCGTTTATAAAGCACCGTTGATGTTGCGTCAAAGTCAAAGGCGTGTGCGCGCCGCTTGGGAAAGTTCCTTTTTCTTCTCATTTATTATTTAGTCGACACTTCGTGAGAGAGTTTTTCGTTTAGTTGTCGCAACGATACTTAAATAGAGCTTTTTGAGGTGTAATTCAATGAAAAAAAAAGGAAATGCGAAAACTTTCTTTAATTCAAATGACATTATAAAGCAGTCGTAAAATTCTTTTTATATCATTGAATAAGAATTTCCTTCACCAAAAAACCCTTGCTTAAAAACGTGTTTAAAAAACTTTATCAATGTAATTGTAAAATTATCAATAACTCATCCTACACCTATAAAAAAAAACATCATCATCTGTGTATATATACAAGAGCCACGCTCACCCATCATTCACGTGTTCATGCATCATGCGCTCACTATATACATCCTTTTTTTTCTCGCTACTCTCTTATATATACCATTGATTCACCGCTGAATCATTCATGAATCTATACCCACTCTGTGACATCTTCCCTTTTCTCTGATAGTGCAAAGATCGCTACTACCACTCACTCACACTCTTCTCAATAATCAATCACTTATAGACACATATACCACGACAAATCTAACGATATCTCTCCTTTGATTTTACAGATGTGGAGTCTCGTGGAGCGAGGAGCACGTATCCCTTGACTGCAGCGAATGCGGTGGCTATTCCCTCCAGAGACCATGCCCACTCTGCGACGGACGCTGCCATTCCGCCTGGAAGCGCGACCTCACCATGGTAAGTGTTCCTCTCTCTCTGCATATACGTATATAGGTATAGATATATAGTCGTAGAGTAGGTCCATTAAGGTCACAGTCTCTAATTAAATGCACCACTTATGATGTGGTATATATCTCTCGGGAAATTTCGGGGTTGTATACAGAATAGAGTTTCAATTTACAAATGGGAGGGATAGTTATTCGTATAATAAAGTTTTAAAACTTAGTGTGAACAGTGTTGAATTATTATTATGACGTCAGTAGATCTAACGAATTATTTCTTTTAATTACAGTCTCACGCGAGTGGTAAAGCCCGATGGATCGGTGAGTGCAGCCTGAACTGTGGCCCAACGCTTGACGATTCACTGGTGTCCGCTTTGGAAAAGCTGCGGGCTACCTCGTGAGTAAGCCCGGATCCCGAGCTGCCGCCTAATACTAAACCGTCCGACGACAGTTCGGACGAACAGAATCAGCAGCAGCAACGGCCGGCGTCACCAAAACAGCCAGAACAGCAGCAGCAGCAGCAGCAGCAGCAACAACAACAACAACAACAAAACTGTGCACAAGACTTAAGACCATCGCCAAGCCATTAAGAATGAAGAATACCATGCATATTGTATACCACGACATCCACAGGAAACACATATACATTAAAACACATAGACACATGCGCGCATTCACTATATACTATATATAGATATAAATATATCACCGCATATACACATAAATGAGAGCGAAAGAGGAAGCGCGACGTCGACGCGCATGAACGAATGGATAATACTACGAACGTATAAAAAAAAAAATTCGTTCGCGTCTTAAGTAGACTCGAGACGAGGAACGAAGCTTCTCGAATTCAAAAAGTCAAAGTCCGACGCGAACATTATACTGGAAGATCTGTATGAATATACGAACGTTCGACGAGTGAGAGAGAGAGAGATTGAAGATGGGAGAGAGTGGGAGACTACTAGACATGTGTATAATCACTGTGTATAATCACGCGCACCGCTCATTTTTGTCATTCGATTATTATTATTATTATTAAACATTAAAACTTCGGCGTTGCAATATGTGACGAGAGAGATAATTATCATTATTATATTATTATTATATTATATGAAAGTGTAAAGCTATGCGAGTTCCTTGGCCACGCGCGCACGCACGTTTATACGATATATAACTGAACGTGCAATGACGAAGTGAGGAGAAGAACAATATATGTAGTAAATATCTCGATAAGCATTATATATATATGAAAATATTTAACCAGTCAATGTTTGTATACAACATCGAGAATCGCCACTAGCTGCAGAAAACAAACGACTGTGAAATTGAAGATACTACTGGTAGAATCACTCATCGAATGATAATATGTATATATAGTGCTTTAGAGTAAAAATACAAAAAAAGAACATATTGTAATACACGTGTGCGTGTGTGTGTACACGTCTCGTTCGCACAGGGACGCGCGCACTGTATAAGAATTGTAAATCGTAGCTAATTGGATTTGCGTAAGCGTGAACTCCCCCGTTCGATAGTCTGTTCAATTTTAGTTAATCTCGGTCCTCCTTGTCTTCTGTGCAAAACTTTATTACTTCTCCGTATCTGAATTCGCGCGAGCAAGACGAGCGCAGCGTACAATGATGGTAATAACCAGGGAACGCGAGAGCAGGGAAGAATAATTTTGCGATGCGTTGACGAAAGAATTCGACTGTGAGCGAATTTTTTCGCAGTTTAAAGCGATTGTCGTTGGTAATTAATTGTCATCTATGCTCTCACGAGGAAACAAAAATGCGCAACGATTTGTAACAAACATGAAAAGCTGGAATTCGCATGGCTCAAGTCGTTTAATTTCGTATACGTCCGTTTTCCCCGTTTATTATTTTTTTTCGTTTTTTTTCTGTAGTTACGACGACTAGGAAAATTATCCATCAGATCTGTATAATTTTAGCGCTAAAAGCGCATGAAAAGTATACACTAAAATTTTGACGAAGTTTCGTTCGTAAACTTTTAGTTGGTTTTTTCTTCCTTGCCGTGACTGTTATTTCTTTTTTTTTTTATCACATATATAGAGAAAAAACTCTTTTACGTCCTAAACAGACGGAAGGAATTCGAGAGACTGTATCCCCCCGTCGCGATTGACGATTTAATTAAACACGCGTTGGTTTCATTATTTTCGTTCATCACTATCAGCGTCGCCTATTATTGTACTATTTGAAACATAGAAAAATCGAATTCGTCGACCCGGAAATTGGGGCGGCACTCGTTTGTATATGTTATGTGAATATTAGGCTAATTGAAACTGATAAGACTATAAGTGCATGGTCCGATAGAGGTCTTATAATTTTCCGACGACAAAATGCGATTCTGTTGATTTTCTTTTCTGCTAATTTCAAGGATTTTATTTGCACATTTTATAGTTTTCGATTTTAATTTTTATTTTCAAAGAATTGATTTTTAAAACCGAAAATATCAAACAAATGTAAAATAGTGTACAAATGTATTTTTTCGGACACGTCTAACAAAAATGTTTGACTTTTGAATCTTTTGACCTCTCGGACAAATAGATAAAACTGTGGAAACCAATAAAATAGCGAAATATCGGCTTAAATGTTTATGTAGCTCACCAAGTAAACAGAAAGAAAAGAAATGACTTAAAGGAAAGCATTTATGTCATCGCGAATCGAGCGTGACTTCTCCGTGCACAATTTTCTGATATAAATCTAAGTTCTCTCCATGTCATACATTAATTTTTTCGAATCGCGTGAAAAAAACGTTTTATTACGTAAACATTATGTCCATCATCAACCGTTCATCATTAGGTTTAACGGAATTTAATTGTAAAGGTTTCTGAAGTATTAGCTCTCGAGACGAGTTCTAATTTCATGCTTTAGAAAATGTCTCTTCGATTGTAATTTTTATTTAATCTTGTAAAATTTTTATTTATAGCCGTATACCGTTACAAATTGGGCTCAATAAATGATACTTGTCTATAGTAATTTACTGTGCATTTTATAAATGAAAATACCTAATTCCTCATACCTCTTATACCCAATATTACTTAAAAAATATATATATAAAACAAGCACGATAATATTTTATTTTAAAAATGTCCATGATGAAATAATAAATATCAATAAAACAAATATTTTTTAATAATTATTCTTTTAGTCTTATGTTATTACACAAAGTTTATCTTTATCTTACATTTAATTGAATTATATTAATTAATGCATGACAGTGGAATTCATTAATTAATTTCAAAATGTGTTTCTTTATTCAATAAAAAATTAATAGAGTGAAAAATTTCCAATAAAACGCAAATTTTATTCGATTGAAAGGTGTATTAATGTGTTTATTAAAACAATTTTCTCAATCACGAACTCACATACACCATACACAGCAGCCTGTCCATACAATGAAAGATTGTTGAAAAATATTTTAACCATAAATAAGAACTAAGTTCGTGCTTGTGCCGCAGCTTAAACTTTATTTTGTTTCGCGCATCGAGTGGCGAAGAAGATGGTAATATTATTTGTCTTTTTTAAAAATCATTACACAGTCTAGTATAGTACGATCAGAGTCGTCCTCAGACTCGCGAACAATAATAGTACAGGCAAAAAATATAGAAAACAGCCTCCGTTTTATTGATAACGACGGTCGCACGCTTTCTTTTTCCGGTTCGGTTACATGATTGACATGTGCTGGTGTGCGATGGAAAAAGAAAGACTCGTCGCAATACTGGTAAACGCTCGCTTGATCGCCTCTCGTTTAATACTCGTTACCTATACGATGGTCGAGTCCGCATTACAACATGATTCATTTAACACAATTGAGAAAGCGACGTAAAACAAAAGACAAATTCGATAACAATGATGGACAATCGTGCTACACCGCGAAAACTTTTCTTCTACAACTTTCACTTCCGTATTAACACACGAGAGAAAAATCTTCGCTTTTACAAGATTAATTACTTTATTTACAATAGACACGCCGTCGCAGTGCGGCTAAAAAACTCCTCGTCAGCGAAGACATTCTGTTTCTTAACTATCGATGTTTGTCATAATTATCACCACCTCATCGCTAATTTTTCTGCAGATATTTAAGTATAAAGCCGCGTTACAAGTGGCGTACCTTTTTTTACTGCGCAATCCTTTAAGGAGAATTCGCGAAGCACTTTTTCTTTTTCCACGAAAAAATAAATCATACAGTATAATTTACTTATAAACTTGTGAATAATATCAATTTTATGAGAGTTTCGAAACAATACTACGTTTACGCAGTATCAAATATCGAATAGACATCGAGAGAGGTAGTTTAAATATTTTTGTACCGATCTCCTTTAAAGGTTTGCATACATATTATTACTTTATAAGTTATTATCTTCACTAAGGCTAGATCTCACAATTGCTCGTAAGTAAACGCTCTTTATACGATGCACCAAGAGCGCTGATTAGACTCGTTGAAAACATTCTTCTTGATTGTGAGTATTCCTTTCAGCACCGGGGAAAAAGGCGAAAACTCGACTATCGGCTTTGGTACTTGCAGAAAAAATAAATAGGGGCATATCTAGAAGCGTGTGTTAGTTGAAATGAATAGAAATTGAGGATTGTTAAGGACTCATTCACTTCATTTGATTTCAACTAGATCGTCGTCGTTCCTTCAAGGAAAAGAGTATTAGTAGTTGTTTGTATCCATGCAATTCTCGAGACTCTTTTGTTACAATTTTTGGAATTGCCTATCCAAATTACCGGGTAAAAAAGGTAAAAGACTACGTACAAGAGATTCCCCGGATAATTAATCTAATAGGAACGAATTGCAGGTGGCACGGTTGAGCATTCCTTAGAGTCGAGAGTGTGATCAATCACAGGCCTGTATTCAATCTTGACCTGAAAATAAAGATAAAAATATTTTAAAATACATGTGGTCAGACAATATTAATACATCATGGCAAATAAAAAAATTACCTCTCCAGTTTTGGGGTCGGCTGTCGTAAGAGTGTGTTTTCGCCAGTGCTGATCCAAGGGTTTGGCTTGTTGTCCGTCAATAGGCTTACTGTAGTCGTACTCGTCAATTCGGTCTTTGAAGTCCTCGCGCGCATGGGCACCACGACTCTCTTTGCGGTTCTCAGCAGCGAAGATGGTCTGCATGGCGTTGATCATCAGGTTCTGCAATTCCAAGGTTTCAACAAGGTCGGAGTTCCAGATCATCGATCTGTCTGAGACCTTAAGATCGTCCAACTTTTTGTACAGCGCCAACATTTTCTTGCAACCTTTTAAAGTACACATTTTTCATAAGATTCTTTTCTAACTACATTATACTGACCATTATTGATAAATATTAAAGACATTACCTTCCTGCAAACTGTCTGCCTGTCTGAAGACAGCAGCATGGGTTTGCATAGTTTTCTGCATTGTCAGTCTGAGTTCAGCAGTCGAAATGTTGCCCTTTGCGTGCCTTATACTATCCAGGTTAGCCACGGATTCCTCGCCGGCATTCTATGAAAAAGAAACCATATTTAGCATCAAAAAGTCATTGTAACTTTTTGTGGAAACTAATATTTTTGCTTCGTTCTGAAAAATATATACTTACAGCTCTTAAACTGCCGATTTTCTCACCGGGCTTGTTCTCTTCAGAAATTGTCTTTGCGCAAGCTCTGCCAAAGACGACCAAATCCAGCAAGGAGTTGGCACCAAGTCGGTTAGCTCCATGAACTGACGCGCAGCCTGACTCACCACAAGCATATAAACCAGGTACAACGACGTCGGCGTTGTTCTTTCTCGTCAAAACTTGTCCTCTGTAATTCGTGGGAACACCACCTAAAATTTTTACAATTAAAATTTTTCCGAATATTTATCGATATAATAATGATATGTAAAATTCTAAACTTTTTTGATACTAGAAGACAGAGTTTAATATGTTTTATATGAAGTAGAAAAACTTGTGGAAATAAATATTCCATTAATTTCACAGCTCTTAATTGAAATTTCAATTTAACTAAAATATCATAAAAAAATACGTACCCATATTGTAATGAACAGTGGGGATTACGGGGATGGGTTCGCGCGTAACATCGACACCAGCGAAGATCTTGGCTGTCTCTGAAATTCCTGGAAGCCTGGCAGCTAGCTGTTCAGCTGGCAGGTGATGCAACTGCAAATAGATGTGATCCTTCTCGGGACCGACGCCTCTGTAAAACGCATGTGCGCGTTAATTATTTTTATTGCTTATCGTAAAGTATAAAAAGAAAACGCGTATTTGCCATATTTCTTGCTCACCTGCCTTCGCGGATCTCAATAGTCATAGACCTCGAGACAACGTCTCGAGACGCGAGATCCTTAGCGACCGGAGCATAACGTTCCATAAATCTTTCACCCTCGCTGTTAACTAAGTAACCGCCCTCGCCTCGGCTACCCTCGGTGATCAGGCAACCGGCACCGTAGATACCTGCGGAAAATTAAATTATAATTGTTATTCCTGATATTTTACTTGAATTGTTGAATTATTAAATAGTTTATGAAAGTATTAAGTTATATAAACAGTTCAGCGATATTTGTTATTGTTATAGTAAATCTTAGAAGGAAACATTTTATCTATTTCAAAAAGATATGCAAACGTCACGTTATTATCATAAGAAGTAATTAAATGTTGTTTGTACTTTGTTACATGTATTATTTTAAATGTTTTATTTTAAGAAAACACTGTCTTCTTACTGATAATATTACGCCACTGATATTTTTTTAAAGTGTGTACAATTTTAATTCCTTCAGAACACTTGCGCAACTTAAAATTACAGCTTCCAAGTAATTTTATCAAACTGCACAACCCATAAACATCAACCACCATCCTGTCACCCTTCCTTACCTGTAGGATGGAACTGCACGAACTCCAGATCCTGATTAGGCAGATTGGCTCTCGACACCATAGCTGTGCCGTCACCAGTGCACGTGTGCGCCGATGTGCAGGAGAAGTACGCGCGTCCGTATCCACCGGTGGCCAGCACCGTGTTCTTAGCGTGGAAACGATGCAATGTACCGTCTTCAAGACACAGAGCGATGACACCACGACATTCGCCATCCTCCATCAGCAAATCAAGGGCGAAATACTCAACGAAGTAGTTGCAGTCGTAGCTCAACGACTGGCCGTAAAGTGTGTGCAGGAGTGAGTGACCTGTACGATCAGCCACGCAGCAGCAACGATGGGCTTGACCACCCTTGCCGAATTTCAGCGATTGTCCACCGAAGGCGCGCTGGTAGATCTTGCCTGAAAGTTGAGAGATTTGGAATTAATTGGAGAGTAAAAAAAAGCAATTGGATGATTTGTGAAATAAACTAGCGATAGAAAAATTATGTAGTATCGTACAGATTTGTTTTTATCTATACGTTTTTTGTGGTTTGTATCTCTTTGCGTTAATTAAAAAAAAGATAAATTATATATTATCAGTGTAATGCAAAATAATAGTTTATATTGTTTTCAATTTACATTATGATTGTTTAAAATATTTTTAAAACAGGATGCCACTCAAAACAAGTAAATTTTTCACTAATTTTGATTAAAAAGAAAATAAATATTATACGTGATTATTCGGCTTTATTGAAAACGTTCCAAAGTTTTACTTAAAACAATCAGAACACAAGTACACCTGCAAAAAAAAAGTAGCCAACTTCAATGCTGTCTAGATTCCAAAAATAAAAAAAAAGACGAATCAATGCCTGACAACTGAGCAAGGATTAGTAACGTTCGCAAACAACTCTTTCGCCATCCCATAGCCGAAATTTTCAGACCGTTAGAAAATTATCGGGACGTACAAAATCATCATTCACTCAAACAAAAAAATAATGTCCGTAATTTGTTAAATCGCGTAAAAAAAAAAGTTTTAACACCCGCTAGGTAGAACAAAAAGAAACAATTTAAATTTTGCGTGTCGACTTTTGGGATGGACACGGACGACTTTCGGGATAGCGGTGACGAGCAGGATGAGGATGAAGCTTTCGAGGGCGACGATAATTACAGCGGTGAGATGGGTGACGAGCAAGATGGCCAGGATAACGAGACGTCACAGTCGACGGCGAATCCCATGCCGAGTAACGAGACAACGACAACGACGACGCAGCAACAGCAACATCCCGACGATGGTACTAGTGTTAATGGCGAAAATCGCCAAGAAAATCGAGTCAATGCCACGCGCAAGTCATCAAAACAAAGCAGGTAATGTATGCGATTGATTAACATGTCTGCCTCGAGACAAATTGAAAAAGAGTTGCAATTGTGCCGGACGGCGCTTGAGCTGAAAAACTGTCGTTTTATTTTAATGGGTGCAAAAACCGTGCGTTGTAACAATAGCATTTGTGAAATCGTTTTTTAAAGTATACGCAATAAAAGTTTATGTACTGTAACGCGTAAATGTACAACTAATAATTGTGATAAAGTTACACAAAAATATTTAATTAATATAAATGCTATTAAACGTTGAATTATTTAATCAAACATTTAAGAGTATAAAGAAATTTCAAAGGATATAGATTCATTGACTTCTACGACTTTTAGTAATAACAAATCAAGGTCAGGAACACCGCCAAATCGAAGTCGTTCGCTGAACCATCCTCAATCAAAACACAATTGGAGAAGTGCAAATGCATTCATAAATTTTGTGCAAGATTTTAAAAAGGTATTTCATGTATTGAGATATTAACAATTTGCTTCTTTTAAAATTAAACAATGATATGCTTTAGGATTATCCTGACATGATAATGGGTAGAAATATCTTTCAAATATGCGGTGAAAGATGGAAAAGTATGACTGATGAGCAGAAACAACCGTATATCGCTGCTGCGAATACTGTGAAGAAGATGAAGCAGAGAAGGGTTGGTGAAACCGTTGATCAACCATCCAAGAAATCTGTTACTCGTGTTTCTAAGCGAAAAGCTGATACCATAAGAAAAGAAACAAGCCAGAAGAGAACAAAGGTTGTCCTTATGCTAGTAGTCCTTGCTTTTATATTGTTTAAAAGTTTATAAAGTAACGTTTTCATCAGGTAAAATATGTTTTGATCATTTTTAATTTTTTTATCTAAGGCAAATAAACGAGATGCAAAGAGCAATTCGGATACTGATACCGCAACCACGCTGCATTGGTCGATGAGTGATGCTGACAGTTCTTAATAAATATATACTTTGTCAAAGTTCTGTGTTAAACATTTCTTAATTGAAGGAATTTATTTTATTAGT
Organism: Torymus tubicola; assembly: GCA_035583055.1. NCBI lineage: Eukaryota > Metazoa > Arthropoda > Insecta > Hymenoptera > Torymidae > Torymus > Torymus tubicola. The sequence continues at coordinate 1,231,417 of JAWWEQ010000010.1, forward strand.
GGTGTTTTTTTTTTAATTTGTGAGGAAAAGTATTCATGAAATTATTATTGATAATAGTTGTTGAAATATCTTTCACCTAGTCAGTTAATAAGTTTTAATGTTAGTTTCATAATTAATATAATATTACTTATTTGTTATAAAATAAGTAAAGTTCACAGATTAATACTTTTGAATGTAATAAGTGAAACTGTGATAAAAGTATTCCAAGTTCTTAAGTAGCCATTGAAAAACTTCTAATTTTCATTTATACCTCTCCTCGGTGCAATTGTTGCGGCTCACCACTTAATCATAATTCAATGATACTTGATTATCAATGTCGACGCTTCATACATATCTTGATTGACTTACCATCTGGAGTTCTACTGAAAGGCATGCCGCAATTTTCTAATTCAATAACAGCTTTTGGGGCCTCTCTGGTCATGTAATGAATAGCATCTTGATCTCCAAGCCAATCTGAGCCCTTGACAGTGTCGTACATATGCCACTGCCAATTGTCTTCCTCCATGTTTCCAAGCGCGGCATTAATACCTCCTTGTGCAGCAACTGTGTGTGACCTTGTTGGGAATAATTTTGTGACAACAGCTGTTTTAAAACCTTCCTCCACAAGACCATAAGCAGCTCGAAGGCCAGCACCACCAGCACCAACCACCACAGCATCAAAAGTGTGATCAACTACAGGATAATTTTTGGAAATTGCGTCAGAAGCTTTACAGTCTGGTGTAACATGTAGAGAACGTTGAGCAACTATGGGCAGGCCTAGCTTGTTCTAGAAGCAGAATATATGAAAATAAGATTTAATTATATTAAAAGTTTATATTATTTGTTAAACAATAACAATTTTTTTATTTGTAAACATTCAGCTACAAGAAAATATTTTTATTGTCAGCATATAAAGTTATAGTAATTTTGATAAATTGTTCTCAATTATCAAATAATAAAAAAATTTTGCAAGAGATTACAAAATAGTATTTTTACAATTATGGTAGATGATGGAAAATTTATAAAAAAATAAATTATCAATTTGTATATAGTAAAAATGTAAAATCAATTATAAATGAAAATCTTATTATCTCATAGCATGTATAGAATAATAGACTAAGTGATGATAGTTTAATTGAATTTTATCACAAGTTTAATAAGAAGAAACAGAATGAATCTACTATGTATAACACAGAGTTAATTGGGCATTGGAAGATGATTAATCCTTATCAGAGCCTATATTTGTTGTATAATTCCAGAAACCAGTATTTGATTCTACACTCTATATATGAGGCTCTGTATGTGTGAACACACATGCATTGGTTATTACTGACATCAAAGCACTCAACGCACTGCAGCATGTTACATAAAAATGTAACGAGTAAATTTCATTGCAATCACAACAGTAATTTTACTGAATCTTTTTATTCATGACTCATCTGCTCTGATCAAAAGGTATTAGTTCTTCATGGATCAAAAATATTCTAAGATTGCATGAAACTATATTTTTTTTTGCAATTCTCTTATATAATTTTGTCTTTTTATATTAATTTGTTAAAATTAACAGTAAACCACAAGATCTATTGCACAAACTTTCATAGTATTGCACAAGAGTCAACACATGACTTATTTTGAAATTCGTATGCTAACATAGCTATCTGTAATTATCTTAAACACGGTAGCATGGCAGTATCTTACTATAAAGACTGTACATATAATTTTTAGCTACAGGGAAATCAATTTGCTCATTCAGCTTTTCAATCAACATTGAGCAACCATTGTATATAATAAATAATGTTACATAAACATCTAAGTATATTGCTGAAAAGTTGCTTGTATACCCAGCAAAACCCACATTAACAAATAAACTAAAAAAAAACAACTTTTTCATCCATATCATTAATTACCATAAATTAAAATACAGTCCACGTATAAATAGAACCGTTCTAACCAGATGTCAAAGAAAAACATTGTTTCTGAACCCTGGTAAACAACCCACCCTCACGTCTTCTCCCACCCTTAAAACTACTCGAAGGGGGGGAAGGAAAAGCTCGCATCGAACCCCATGTAAGATACACTACGCATATGGAAAACTCAGCGGGAAATCGTCTGCTAAGCGTCTCCGCCTATACAGCTTTCACATGATCTCGCGTGTAACGTGTGCACCTGCAAGCGAAATCCGTACAGACGGGAGCGCGAGCGCGCGCACGTCAAAAGGCTATATACAAGAGCCGCGCAAAAACCTTACGTAACGCGTGGGCTCGCGGGGGGTTGACGATGTGCATTGTAATGCTCTGCCGTTTTAGCTTCAGAGAGAGAGAGGGACAGAATTAAATAGAATTAAAAAAAAAAAAGAACGCGGTCCGACGCCCCCACGCGCCGGTCGCGGAAATTATATAACCGGTAGTTAGTTAGGTATAGTATAAGTATAGTTTCGTGAGATGGAGAAGTGGAGCAGACACACTGAGAGAATGCGAGAGAGAAAGAGACACATTAGTCGTCCTTACCAGCGTCGTCGTCGGCAGACCCTTCCTCGCGACGATACCCGAGAGCTTCAGTAGTCCGCTCATCTTGACCGCTTGATGTATGGAACTCTCCTTTCTCTATGGTCCTCCTCGTGCGGCACACTACTACTATGGGTTTCAGCCCTTCCTTATACCAAGACACACTACTTTTCGCTGTTCGCGGAAGCGACTGATTGTTATTCCGGTGCTTTCTTGAGAACGATGTCGAGAATGTTATAGGAGGGTGGGGAGAAAAAGATAGAGAGAGAGAGAGAAAGAGAGAGAAAAAGAATGAACGACTAGACGGCGCGGGTAAAAGGTGTTGCGCGGTGGCGGCGACCCTAACGCACTTCACCTCGCGCACTTCTCGTACGGCAACGTGACGTGAGTTAGCTCTCTCTCTCTACTCTACACGGCGGGGGCTCGCTCTTTATCGCTTTGCTCTCTCTTTCTCTCTTTTTGCTCGTGTCTCTTCGTCTCTCGTTCTGCGTGCGTGTGCGCCGCGCGTGAAGAACTTTATACGCGTGTCTGTGAAGGAGAGGAGAGACAGCCGTCCGTCGCGATCTCACTCGTTCTGCCGACTGGGACTAGTGTATTTCGCGTCTCTTTTTTGCTCGCCCGCGCGCGCGCATACACGCCTACTTGCTGCAATGTATGTATGTACTGCACACATAGGTATACATAGGCGGTATGTGTTCTTATATCATGTATTGTTGTGAGCATGTGCAGAACGTGCTGGGTAATAAAAGAGGATAGAGAAAAAGAGAGAGAGAGAGAGAGAGAGAGACAGCAGGGCTGCCAGCCACGTCGGACCGCCTCGTGCGTGAGCGCGAGTTATTTTTGAAAGAAGTGCGAGTGAATTTTTGGGAGTGTTTACGTTGTTGAGGCGTGGGTGTGAGGTATATATTTGTTGGTAGTCGAATCGAAAAGTGTGCGAGTGAGAAGACGAGAGAACCGAGGTCGTTGTTTGTAGAGAACGTGAGACACGTTTGTGCGCTGAGGAGTCAGCATTGACGGTCAGAGCGGGAAATTTGAATTGGGAGTTTTGCTTATATTCGTGTTTTACTGTATTATTCCGACGACGAGTGGTTGGTAGAGGAAAAAAATACCTTTAAATGATTTATTGGTACCCAGAAGTGTTTCGATGTTGAAACAGAATTCACTAGAAAAAAAGTGCAATTCATAGGCCGCATTCGCAGATTATCAGTGCAAAAACAAACATTAAGCTGATAACATCTGCGGATCTGCAAAGATAATCGAGACATTCGAGTTAATCTTATCATTGGTCGCGATTTTATGCAAGTAACTTGCGTTACAGGATATGTATTTTGGAAAGGTATGATTAGTTAATTTTAACTTTTGAATCTTTCAGATGGAATATTCCGATAGATAGGAAATCAGATTAGTTTACATTATCTTGTAGCTATGTACGGATACTTGTGGTGGCGTGATGATAACAAGTAAATTCATTTGAATAAATACTTTAAATAATACTATTTAAAGTATTGTTCGAATTATATATATATATATATATATATATATATATAAAAATTAAAAAAAAACTATTTCAAATATATGTAAAAAATAACAATTGGAAATTAATCTAATATCAAGTACCATTATTCATTCAATAAATTTTGTCAGATAAATTAATATTACTTGTTTTGCGAATATACAATATAAATACGTTGTCAATCAATATGATTGAATTTTTTCTGAAATAGTTCGTATCAAGTCAAAAGAAAACAATGATTTATAGGCTACCGCCGACGTTACTTTATTAAGGTCGCTATGAATCAAGGTGGTACGAATCAAGTAGTTAGGCTTTATTAAAAATTAAAATGATAGGTTAATGCATAATGAAGTGAAATCGGCGTCCTGTGCGCGCATCTATCTATAAAAATAATTTTTCTAAACATTTTTGTACGTTTGAAACAAAACAGAATATTTTTATGCCTCAGGCTTAAATTCATCATGACCTACTTTTCATTATTTTATAGCAAGAATTTACCGTTAGCATAAAAACTTTTATACTCTATGTTGTCATACATTCTAATACGTATAAGCAAGTAAGTTAAGTAGGCGTTAAAAAGAACTATTTTTTGCGCCGTTTACGTTTTATTTAACCGTAACTGCAATCACCATAAAATACAATTTAACATTCTTATATTAAAGAAAACAACAGCAACAATATAAACCAACAAATACTTTAAAAAAATACGAAAAATCTTTTTTACTTCGTAATTCTATATATAAAAACTTAAAAACATTCTATTCCACATGAACATAACATTTATTTCTCTTAACCCAATAATCTTACACACTATTACAATAATCCACTGAATTCGCACGTGCGCCAAAAATTACCATTCAATCAGAAGCGCAGTCAACGACACCCGAGGCCTTTTATTCGATGTTAATTTTTTAGTCCCGATTATAATCCGTCCCCACTACCACTAGATATGCGCAGCGGTGAGGAAGCAGACGTTGTACAGTGTAACAAGCGAGCGAATTCGCACGATTGACACGCGACGGTAAGTATAGCAGGCGGCGGACGTCGCAAAGTTGTCTCTTTTTCAGTTGCGCATAAAAGAGCGCCGTTCGCCGTCATCGGCGACTTCAATAACCTCTTGAAGCCGGCGGCACGTGCTGGGCGGACTCGTCGAGTGTTGTGTCGATCACCGGCCGGTAAGAGATGCAGATCTGTTCGGGTGTGATACATAACAAGATGGGAATGATTAGAGTTAATTTATTACACATGGTTTTTTTTGGTATATTTAATGTTATGTTTACTACGAAAACAAGGATACTAAAAGATCGTTTAATAATAGTGATGGTGATTTTGTGCAGTATGAGAAAAAAAAATAAAAAAAAAATGATATAATGATTGATTTGATATAGTTTACAAAAATCTTTGATTTTATTACATGACAGATAACTCAAACTACAATACAGCCAATATAAATGTAAGATAAATAAACACGCATTACTCACCGAACCGTCCGCTTGTGCCCATGTGAGTGTGTGCTTACGCCAGTGTTCGTTAATAGGTCTTCTCACTTGCTCCTCAATAGGCTTCGAGTAATCGTACTCGTCTATTCGCTCCTATACATTCAAGTATCAAAAGTAAACACTATGACTATACTTCAACAAAATTAAATCTACAGAAGAATCGGTATACATCGAGCATATAAAGAAAAACATACTTTAAAATCGTCTCTCGCGTGAGCACCTCGCGACTCCTTACGATTCTCAGCCGCGTAGACTATGTGCATAGAGCACAGCAGTGTGTTCTGAAGCTCTAACGCTTCCACCAATTCGGTGTTCCAAATCATCGAATCGTCCTGTACCTAAATATTCATATCCTTGTGTTTGTAAAATTCCCTATATACATGTTGCTATACCAATAAAATTTGGCTCTTGCTAAATGTCCGTCAGATTAGAGTACATTGTTCCAAAGTAGTAATATTTCAATATTCGTTTTACTTTGACCTTTGACTAAAGAAAGTATATATTTACTAATATATAGATATAAATCCAATACAAAAATCTTACGGACAAATAGCAGAGGTGATAAAATTTACGCTTACGCAAAGGTCAGGCAGATCGCACGTGTATAGTTTTGTTATCTCGCGACATCCTCGTTGCAGGATATCACAAGTCCTGAACACTGAACAGTATCTCTGCATGGTACGCTGCATTTTGTCGCGCAGCTTCGCCACAGGTATGCAGCCTTGGGAATAACGTATAGCGTTGAATCGACAAACAGCTTCTTCCGTCAGATCCTGTACCATCCATTTTTATCAATTAAGTGTATATCTTATAAGCTTTTAACTATTTGTATAAATATTACGAAAAAGTGTTATATACCGCGGGAATTTCTTCGAAAGGTTCTCCAGGTCGAGTGGTGCAGAAAATGTTATCGGCGATAGCCTTTCCAAAGACGACGATCTCGAGGAGGCTGTTCGCACCGAGCCGATTGGCACCGTGAACTGAAGCGCATGCAGTTTCCCCGGCAGCCCATAGCCCTTCTACAACTACGTCTTCTTCGTTTTCTCTCGTTAACACCTGAATGAATATATATATATTTGATTTATTTGTTTTATATATAGGTTAAATTGTTTACATAATTTTTGCAATTGAAGGTAACGTTGGTATATATTATACCTGTGCCTTGTAATTCGTTGGAATTCCACCCATGTTGTAATGAACTGTTGGTATAACTGGAATTGGTTCTTTCTCCACGTCAACACCCGCGAAGACCCAGGCAAGATGCGAGATGCCCGGTAACTTAGTGCGAATCGTTTCTACTGGTATGTGATGCAATTGCAGATATATGTGATCCTTTTCTTCGCCTACACCTCTGAAAAGTCATTTTGAAATATTTATCTGAGTTTATTACATTAATGTAAGCTGCATACCTTAAAAATAAATGAGTGTGGACCAATTACTTAATTAATGTATCTTTTCAAGTACTGCGTAGTTATGAATATGCGTAATATGAATACTGCGTAATATGAAAAAGATGTACCTGCGATAACATACAAGCATACAAAAAATAATCTGTTTTTAAAATACTAGATCACCATATTCTCATGTATTTTTGTCTCACGATTTTTTTTATCCGAAATATCACTGTGTTAATATTCAAAACTTTCATTTGCGCTCTATAAATCTATGTCTCATTGATTTATTTACCAATGGACCTTATATTCTAATATATCCAAGCTATTTAATTTTTAAAATGAATTATCATCGTCCGAAAAAATGGACAATATTTTTTCGGCGTGAATATCGGAGAAATGGTCGCTCGGCTATTTCGCCGTAGCGCAATGTCTCAGCTTACCTCAAGAGCTTAATTCGAGAAAGCTTGTCGCTGTTCGGCTGACGGGTCACACCTTCAACCCTTGGGAGCGGCTGATTTTTAGCGCCTTGTCTTTCAGTTAGAAATTTCGGAGCAAACTCGCTCTCAACACTCCACGAGTGGTGAGCCACCTGACCTCAAAGTCTTGCTAGATCTCGTATAGGAGTTCACCTATCCCTTGTCGAAGCGAGACTACCGTTATTGGGCATAAAGAGCCCTTTTGCTTAGGGCGGATTAAGTCTGCTACGTGCAAAACGTTTTACTCCGAAACACCTTTTGGAGTTAACGACAAAAGACCCAGGAATTCTTGCTTCAAGAACCTTGCACGAGTATATTGTAATTATAAGTTAATAATAAAATAATAAGAAATTGTGACTCAAATGCTGGAGAACTAGAAGCAACTAGGATGTTTAATGAATCTTAAGTTACACTCACTTATTGATTACTTCCCAAATAATCTCGGCGATTTTAGCGAAGATCAAGAGGAGAGGCTTCATCAAGATATATAAAGACTATATATATAAAGAAATAAGATATCAGGGTCGATGGGATGTTAACATGTTGGCAGATTATTGCTGGTCATTAAAGAAAGAAAGTACACTGATAGAAAAATGTAGGGAAAATTCCCATGTTTTCTAGTAATTTGGCAATATTAACGAAAAGTACAAATTTTTTCATTGAAACATGGTAAAAATTACTGGTAACATAGTAAACATTACTATCTTTCTGAGGGAAAAAATTCGTACTTTTCGTTAATATTGACAAATTACTAGAAAACATGGGAATTTTTCACTACATTTTTCTATCAGTGTAATGAAAAAGGAGTCAAGCGTAAAAGAAAACCGCTTGTATAAGATCCTTTCTGAATAAAAAACTAAGTACCACATAAAGCAATAAATTGATTCTTAGTAGTCTCTGTAAAATCTCAAATACGAAATTTTAAACAGTGAATTCATATATCTATCAAAAAATATAAGCAATTTTTTTTAAAAATCCGATACCGCAAGTGAAAATTCTCGTTACAAACATATTAGGTAAGGTTTAGATGATCTAATTGAAATGACCTGCTGAGATCAAACGGATGCCGGATTCGTATTCAGCTATCGAAAAAATATAGTTATCATATTCTTTTCTGTTTTACCGCATTTTTGTCATTTTGACCTTGAAATAACCTTGGCCATGACCTGCTAGGGTCAAACGGACCACGGATTCGTATTCAGGGATTCCAAAAACATAAAGTTATTATATTCTCTTTCCGTTTTAACGCATATTTTTTCATTTTGACCTTGAAATGATCTGGACTATGACCTGATGGGGTCAAACGGACCACGAATTCGTATTCAGGGATCCCAAAAACGTAGAGCTATGATGGTCTCATTTCATGCACAGAAAAGTTTTTTTTGTGGAGCTGTATACTCATTGCTCATAAATCTAATATTCGCATAGCTATAATCATAGAAATTATATTAATGAAAAATAATTCATTTTCCAAATTAAATAGCTTATATATTGGAATATGGCCCATTGTTAAAAACTCTGAGACTAAGGTCTCTTTTTTTTTGCTATGGTTACTTATGAATCGTAGAAGAAAATTGTGGAATGGCGATTAATTTGAACCCTCTTACATTAGTTTAGTACGCCGATATTATAAACAAATGTAGAAAACATTCATAAAAAAATTATTTTACTATACTAACTATTTCCTTCTCTATCCAACAAAACCATACGTTACCTTCCCTCGTGAATCTCCATAGTCATAGACCGCGACACGACGTCGCGCGATGCGAGGTCCTTGGCCGAAGGCGCGTACTTCTCCATAAAGAACTCGCCCTCAGAGTTAACTAGTCGTCCGCCTTCTCCACGGCTGCCCTCCGTCACTAGCACTCCGCTTCCGTAAATTCCTGCGAGATTGGTACGCAAGGCTTGTAATTTTTTTTCTCTTCCCTCCTCTTTCTCTCTTTCTATTCCAAGTATATGAGTTATTGTTCACGCGAGGGTAGACAGGTTCGTTGTACCATCGTGAGAAAGTCGCGTACAAGGAAGTCATTGTAAAAGAAGTATGTAGAAAAATGTGGAACGTGTTTGTACATAGATAGATAGAGAAAAACGAACTCGACTCTACGTGATTTGATTATCGTCACACAATTGGAAAAAATGAAACGCCGAGCGTGATGTATTACACCACTTTCACAAATTTTTCAACTCAAGATCTCAGTTATTCAAAACACTTTTCTTATATACTCCTATATATACCAATTCTATTGAATTCAAATTAGCCACATTTATCGGCGTACGCACCGGTGGGATGGAATTGCACAAACTCCATGTCCTGGAGCGGCAGACCGGCTCTACTAGCGATACCCAAACCGTCGCCGGTACACGTATGAGCAGCAGTGCACGACTGATAAGCTCGACCGGCGCCGCCTGTCGCTATAACCTGCAATTTTACCAGCGTTATACTTTCACCTATACATTATACACAGACACATTAGAATTGTTCATCTATATGTATATATAACCGTGTGATGAGCACGAAACCGATGCATCAGTCCGGTCTCCAACTCCCAGGCAAGTACGCCTTTACAACAGCGTCCGTGGAAAAGTAAATCGAGAGCGAAATACTCGACGAAATAGTGGACTTCGTAGCGCAGTGAATGGCCGTAAAGAGTGTGCAGAACCGCGTGACCTGTGCGATCGGAAACGGCGCAAGTGCGATGGACCATACCGCCTTTGCCGAAACGCATGGATTGACCGCCAAATGCGCGTTGGTAGATTTTGCCCTCTTCCGTACGGGTGAATGGGCAGCCTATAGGTAATGTTTGGAAAGAAGGATACATGCGGATGAATGGGGTTATTTTGGAGATATAATATTCGTTATGTTATCTGTTATTTTGTAAACCCGGTATTTGATAGCCCGGTATATAGCACCCTGGTACAGAAATTAATGATATTTTATAATTATTTTATTAATTAAATAGAAGAAGTTTTCATGAAAAGCTTTAAAATATTGACAATAGTTAAAGGAAAGCAGATTTATTGCTCTTCGCCATAAAATTAGAGAAAAAAATAGGTATTTATAGTTAAAATTGCTATCAAGGTAAATTAAAGTGTACAGTTTTACATAGTTAATTTTGTTTCTATTGGCTTAAAATTATGTTTAAATTACGAGTAAGTACAGAAACATGAAATTTATGTTTTTTTTTTAAAACGTTGCTAATGTGAATGTTTTCGTGATAATTAATGTATTATGTTACTATCAAATGTTACCTTAATGTTTTACCAATATAAGCAAGTATTCAATCCCCACAAACATTATCAAGAAGATTAGAAAACCGGTTTACACTAATGGATCTGTATCTGTTGTATTACTTCTAATACACGCACTAAATACCAAAGTAAATGATGTAATTATTTACATCATTTTTCCGAAAACATCAATTTCCATCAATTTTGGTTCTCGCGCTTTTTTTCCATTAACCGCTATTCATAAAAAAGATTTTCCGCGAAAACTATTAAACGACGTTGCATTAGCACTTTTATCTTTAATAACACGCGCCATTAACCATGATGCAGGCAATTTCAAAGAAACTATTACAACATCGTCTTTTCCACGACATCACTTATCCTCTCTATACTTATAATTCACAATCATCGAACGATTACCAAAATTCTCGAGCTCGAACACAGCATTGGGTGCCTCCCTCGTCATGAAATGTATAGCGTCCTGGTCGCCCAGCCAATCCGAGCCTTTTACTGTGTCGTACATGTGATAGAGCCAATTGTCATCGGGCTCGATGTTACCGATCGCGGCGTTGATGCCACCCTGGGCGGCGACTGTATGCGATCGTGTGGGGAAGAGTTTTGTGATCACTGCTACACGGTAGCCTTTACTACCAAGACCAAATGCTGCGCGTAGACCAGCACCGCCTGCGCCCACAATCACTACATCGTAGCAGTGCTCGACCATAGGGTATTTCTATAGGGTTAGGGATGAGGTTGAGGATCGTTAATTATTATGTGAAAGTTGAAAACAAATTTTTTATTTTTTTAACAGCTGACGATAAAATTCAACTTCAAGTAAAAAAGAAACATAAAAAATACATTAACGTAATATTTAAGACACTTGCAAGTTATCTTTTTATAAGAAAAATAGAAAGTGCTTACACCATCGCTTTTGCATTTGACTTGATCCTTAGTCTTGATATTTATATGAATATTTCTGTGTACTTTTAATTTTGGAGCTGTTTTTCTCAAGAGTCTTTGCTACGGATAAAGAGAGCTTAGTCAATTTTAATTCAAAGAATTGTGTTGTGATACAAATAAGGATATTTGATTCTTACTTGAATAAATCTATTACTTATACTAGCCAACGCACGCAACGTTAGCATCTTCAACTCTAATCTAATTAAAAATATCTAAAATTATTAGAAATATTAACTACTTTTTATCAGTCTACAAATTAATAAGAAGAGGTTAATTCTCTCAGCTGTTGTCATTCTGAAGTTCGTCGTATAAAAAATTCTTAACAAGGGAACAAATGAATGAACAAACTATATCGTGATTTTTCGTATATAAATACAAGCATGGTTTTATTGCACTTGCAAAAATACATCTCATCTAATGATAAGTCAGGTATATGTATAATAATAATAATAATAATTATTACGATTGTACGATTATAATTGATGACTTCGTTCGGTGTGATATGGTTAGTTACTCTCACGATTCGAATTTTTATGACATTCATATACATATAATATATGTACGTATTTTTACCACATAATTGTTAAAGAAACAAAACATCGCACGCTAACCCTTTGTATTATGTATATATACGCGAAGCAAATATAAATCGTCGAGCTTTGGCGTTCCTTTCGACGAAGTTTGCGGGAACCATTTAAAAATGCTCTTTCCGTTACAAACCAAATTATTATCTTCATAATTGCTACATTGAGAAGAACCGTTGAGCATTTAGGCAGTTTATTATCGAAATTTTCTTAACATCTAAATATTAACAATTTTAACGTTTATGTTATATAGGTATTTCGTGTTATACATTAATATAAAAGTTTTCACTTAGAGAATTTCATTCTCTTACACAACTTAGTATATCCGAACAGTTGTTCAGTTATTTTATTTAATATAAAAAGTATACATATACATTTAGCGATTTTTGAAAGACTAGAAGGTACAGCTCTATATGATGAATTAATCCCAAAAGCCCAACGTTCTTCTCAATAATCGTGCCCACATTACGTATCTTACTACATATTTAACAAAAAAAAATCTCATACTCGAACGAAACATTATATACGATGAGCAAATAAAAACGTCAATAAATAAAGTATATAATAACAATAATTTAATGACTTCAACGGAGACACAACAAATATCCGGCATTTCGTGTGCGGTTACATATACATATAATATGTAAAGTGCCCGCATTATTACATCGTCCCATATGGATAAATCCGATTGACGGCTCTCGCAAGCCGTCGATTAAATTAATTAATTCGATTAGTATGGCAAATTCTAACGTATATATTATATATACGCACACGACGATGTTTAATAAGAATGTACACATACGTTGCGCTACAGACAAGTGTATGTGTGTGTGTGTGTAAGTGGGGAGGGGGAGAGTGCGGAGTACACGATCCACTCGCGAATCGGCGTCTTTGACAAATTGCAGAGTCAGTCTTGTTAACGTCCAATGAATCGAGGCGGGAATCACTTGAGCGGTTATAACTGGGATATGCAAGTTTTTTCTTTTTTATCATCTTTATGGACTGCAGAATTTGTATATACTGACGTTCTGAGAAATATATACTCGAAATTTTTAACAACCTTAAAAACAAACGCATAAAATATAATATATATACGATATTATTTTTAATTTTATAAATATAATAATAGAAAATACGGGTTTGCGCAGTATACAATATTCAAATGAATGGTCGCGCGTGTGTTACGGGACAGTGAATATCGATCTACGCGAGGACAAGACGGCAAATAAGGGTGTAAGTTGTTGAAGATAAGAAAAACAAGAAATCGATTATCGAATAAAACGGCAGGAAATGCATTGTGCGCGTATATAGTGTCTCGCGAACACATCGTACAAGTATACATGTATATAGAAAACAAAGTGTACATCTTTCATACCTTTTCGGAAAACATCACGGCAGCTTCGATTTGTTATACATATACACACACACACACACCACACAACGGCATCGATATACATTTTTCACAGATACATGTAATTGACTCGTCCGTGGGAGCAGCAGTATAGTCGAGCACACAGCTAAATAAAAGAAGCGCTAAGGAAATTTTTTTCTTCGCCTGTGCACACAGAGATGAAAAAAAAAGGCAAATCACATGTACACCGACACGTGTGTGTATATAGAATCCATCGCATGTGGTTACGTCCTTCGGCGCTTAGAAAGTAGTATAGCATTAATTAAACGTATAGGTGTAACGTATAATATATATGTATATAGATCGCGTCGTGGGTGGCGTGCGCCGAAAAAAAAGGAAATAGAACGGACGCGATCACACCGAGACATTCCATTCATTATATGGAAAGTTGTTCGCGTGCTAGTTGCCTCCGGTAAAGGCCTTTTTAAGTAGAAAAAAAGAGAACGTTTATACTTAGTATTTCGGTAAATGCACTGTGTGAATTCGTTTATTGTATATATATGTATATACGTATTATATTGAATCCGGATGACGGAGAATCGAGGCGCGAGCGCGTGCGTTTCGTGCCTGCGTTCATGATGTCTTGATTTTTTATATCGGATAAGACGAATTCATAAGGTGTGTGTGGTTCACACGCAGTATAATATAGACATGCGATATGACCATTAGAAATCGAGAATCTTATTGATACATATTTTTCCTTTCAAGTTTTATTTATAAGTAAATATACTTATCCGAGAGAAATCATGGTTGTATGCCAAATAAGACTGACAAATTCGCTAGATCAGATAAAAATTAGTAATTTATTCATTCATCTTTATAAAATATACGTTATAATAAAACTTCTCTCTCTCTCTCTCTCTCTTTCTCATTTTGTACGTTATAAAATTTTCTTATACAAAATACATCTAAGCCTATCCACACGAATTAATCATTAAAGCTTATATTCCTAGCAAACGCAAGTCGTACTTAAATTCACCGTCACCCAGACCATCACTCTCTCCTTCTTTTTAAAAACGTTCGTTATACACACACTCTCTCTCTGTCTTTCTCTCACTCTTTCTTTCTCTCTTATCATCATCGTCGTACATCATCTTCATCGGGTCGCTCTTGTCGTCGGCCATCGGCAATGGCGGGCAAAAAGCCCGCGGCGTCGCAGTATCAGAGGGTGAGTCGTTTGACACCGCATTCGCAGCAGAACTTGGCTGAATCCGGGAACTTGAAGCCGCACTCATGGCAGAACTTGGACATCTTCAGTTTCGCCGAGCTCACGTCGTTTGTGCTGTGTTGTCCGGTTGTGTTGTTATTGTTGTTGTGGTGGTTGTTGTTGGCGGAGGAATATTTGCGATTTAGACTGCGGTGGCCATAGAGAAGGTGGGAACAGACAAAGACAACACGGAGTCACGACACATATACAGAGCTTGGGCTATTGGGCGTAGCTCTGTTTGCTTGGTTTTGGTAAATTTTACGTTGAAAAAATGACGTATTTTTTTGGAATAAAATAGAAATTCATTTCTAAATTATAAAGTTAATTTCTGTAATTGGATTTTTATACTGACAAAAGTAATTACTAATAATGTAAAAAAACAGCAAAATTACTACAAGTATTTTTATTTCTGTTTTCGAGAAATTATTTAAAAGTTTTCGGTTGATTTTATGGTTTTATGTTAAAATTATGGCAATATTCCTCAAAATCTATTTTATAAATGTAGACTGGGCAGTAGTTCAAGTGAAATGAGTTAATTAAATTTAACTTATATACATTAGATCTAAAAGATGATGAAGTACATTACTTTGAAAAGGGATACCTATTTTGAGTGCATCCAAAGATAGAAGAGTTGACATCTTACAGAAATATTTCTACTTGTAAGAGTAATATCATTTTTATCATTTCCAACATAAAATTTACCATTTTTGAGAAGAAGTGCACAGCATAAAAGAAAAAAATAAGTAACAAATTTTATAAATATTTCAACATGCCAATGCATTCAGATCATGTCTGCATTCAAAATTAATAATAAATGAATTTTATGTAAGCTTTTACGTGTAATTATATTAAAATGAAAAAGTATAATAAAAATCATTGCTATATGTAACTATTAAAATATCTTACATAAATTCCATAATTTCCACATCAAAATTAAGCCAGACCTGAAACCTACAAACAATTTTCTTTTACAATACAACATATGAAAATTAATCCAAAACTATATATTATTCTAAATAAAGTTAAATCATTTCACTTCTTATTATCACCTGTTCAATTCACATGCACTTCTTCTCGGTATCACATAAAGCACACCAACAAAAAGCATCATTTATATATAAATATAAATAAAAAATATAAAAATAAAAGATACTACAGTAACCTGTACCTGCTGTAAGCCGAGTCGGCGCTCAGCTTTCCACCTTCCTGCCTCTTGACACTTTCAGGTGACGACATCTCACCATCGTCGTCACTGCAAATCCTGCCATTCGCCATTCCCCTTAGATGATGATGATGCCCGTTGACGACACCGTTTGGTTGGCCCGTCGAGCTGGACAATAAGGACATGGAGGTATCGTTTCGCATAAGGGAGATAAGCGAGGGTAGAGTCGAGGAAGAATTGGCATCGTCTTCAAACGAGCTGAGCAGCTCGTCGAAGAGGGAATTCGAACGTTTCATCTCGAGATCCGTCGATGAGATAATCGAGCTAAGACTCAAGTTACTACCGTTCAGTCCGTTCTTGTAATTAGTACCACGTAATTGCTGCTGTGTATCGTTCGAAACCGAGTGGCTTTTGTTCAGCTGTTTTGGATTGGGTTTTATACGCGAAAAATCCGAACTGCCTGACGACGAGGAGCTTGATATTTTCCGTTCAGGTGGTTTAGGAGCTGACGCCGAACGCATTGAGTTCGAACGATTTGCAGCTATTGGTCGAGCTACCCTGGAACCTGTGCCATTTGTTAGTTTTGGTTGCTGGAGTAGATTCGAACTCGACGAAGGTGCAAATTCACCGCCACCTAAAGCTTGGTTTTGGTCAATGATAACTTTACGCCCGAACACGTGTTCTCTATCTCTGGTAGTTGAATTTGACGACGAACTGAGTAGCTCCCGGGACAGCGAATGGGTTTCGGTACAATCGCTCGATAAATCTGATGACGTCAGGTCGTCAAAACCTGTGGGCGGAGCTATCAACGAGATTCGTTGTGGCTGTGGTTTGCTATCAGCGTTGCCATTTTGTTGCTGTTGCGGCTGCTGTTGCTGTTGGGGTTGGGATAGTTGTGGGGCGGATTTTAACTGGGCAGAGGTTGTGGGGTATTTGACGAAAGCGGATGAATGAGATAAGGGGAAATTAGGACTGGAGTTGGGCTTTTGGGGAGGACAAATTGTTGAGCCGTCGGTCGACGACTGATCGCTCGTGTCGGAGAAGAGATCGTTCAACTGCTGCTCGGCGAGTAAGAATGGGTTGTAGTCCTTGTCAGCGCCGCTGGAAAAAAAGTTTTGTTTACAAGTTAGTTTCGTGGTCGAGTTGGTGGAAGTGGTGCGGGGTTGGCGTGCTGCGTGGTTACATTTTAAATATAAAGGTGAATGTGATAATTATTTTATATACATAAAAACTATGTGTAAAAACTAATAATAATATCTACACAAACATATTACTAATATATTTTTATTTAATATAGATATTTGTCGTAAATCTAATGCTTATTTTTAAGACTTAAAATAAATATTACAATAAAACAATTATTCAGGTAAACGTAGCATATAAAACTATACTAAAGTTTTCATTGTAAATATTTTTACAGTCTATTTCTAGATGTATACATTTCACCGTACCACATAATATTACACAACGGAAAAAGAAAACATGTATACATCTATAAATATATCTGTTGCACAGAGAGCAAAATAATTGAGCAATAAATCGTAAATTTAGGTCTGCAAATATAAAAAACACCTGCAATCGTGTCGATACAACTACCAATCAGTGCCGCAGTATACAAAAAAAAATGAAAACTTAAAACCTTATCGCGCGGCTCATCAGCCACGCAAACTACTAAATTGAAACAAAGTGCAACGTGAAATCTAAGAAACCATGCGTTCACTCCGTACTAGCTGTGCCGTGCTGTAAGGTAATAATCTGTCATTAAAATAAATCACAGTTCGGCGTGAGTCGCGCCCGCAGCGTGCAGGTGAAAACACATATACATACACCGTGTCTACGAGTTTATTCTTAAGTGCTATATACGTGTGGGTACGCGAGAACGGACATTTATTGGCGCGTGCCGAAGACGAATATGGCGAGCATTACACGCGCCTGCGTGTGGATTGTCGCGCGTTGGTAAACTTACATTCTACCTCTAAGGATCATAGAAAAGTCAGGGTGACGGCGAACGTAGCTGTTCCAGTCGCAGCGTGGTAGCCGCTCGAAACTCCTACGTAGAAGGCTTGAAAGCAAATATATCGGTATAGGTGGTTGTCGTTTTTTTATTATTTTTTTTTTTGTAAATGCTGGGGAATTGTTATATTTTTAGATTGTTCTGCGGTTGTTTAGAATGGAAATTCACGAATGACCTTGTTTTGAAATAATAGTTATTTGTGTATAGCAACGGTTCGTTAATTTGTGTGATATTGATTATTTTTATATTAGTTTTAATAATATAGAAACTAAAATGAGATATATAGCCAGTTTACGTTTATATTGCAAAAAGTATATAGATTAGTAATTTAATTATATACACTGTCTTATACTGAAATTAAGATAAAATAAAAACGTAATAATATATGATAATAATAATAATAAACTTTCATAAAAACCTAAGGAAAAACATCTAAAACTCTAAATAACTTCCGCTACCAGGTGTACCCTGCCTCTCAGCTCCATAACCTCGCGTTATCAAGAATTATCTTAACGTGCCGTAAAACTAAAATAACCAACTAGAACTACCTCCGCCTATCCGTGTGCACACTTCTGAGTAAGAAAGAGGTATGGGATGTTTGGGAGCTCCTCGACCTGCGTTCATTTCTATCCTCCAATTCCTCGTCTTCACGCGGTGTTTCCAATTCAACAATACCGCGTAATGATTGCGGCCTCGACCTCGTCAGCTTTTCGCGACGATATTTAGTACGACTGGGCCAATCCTTGTTGATATTAGGTAGAAACACGCCATCGCGATTAACAGAGTCGAGCCTCGTGATTGTACAGATTTCTTTCTCGTAATGTCGCACGGGTTTATCCAAAAGTGGCGCGGTGAGATCTGTGAGTTCGATTGTGGAGACGCACGTTTCTTCGGTGTAGGTGTCGTTTATTCTGTAGTTGGTTGTTAGGAAAAAGTTGGGGTCAAAGAGGATAAGATGAGACCGGTTGAATAGATTGTTGTTTGTGTTTGAGCGTGGATAGATGTGAGTAGCATGTTTACTTAAGTGTTTTAAAATAAATTTTAAAATCAATGTTTTATTTTGAAACACTGATTCAATTCATTACGCAACTAGTCAATAGCTAGACAAATTTTTTTTTGAATGTATAATTATAAAAAATAATATATTGTATTTACTTGAATTAATAAAAAGTACTCAATAAATGCTATTCACACCTGTTCCAGCTCTACCTTGTCATCTCACTCCTCACCTCACGTTTTTACTTTTCTTCCTCTCCACCCTTCCATCCGTCCTTGGCCTTTCAGCCGCTAGATCCACTGTTCTTATCCTGTTCACCACCTCCTCTAATTCATCCTGTGCCTCCTCTTTTCTACCGTACACTACACATCTATCTCTCATATTCCCGTCTTCCACTGTCTCGCACACTTCGTCTGTCTCCCTGGAAAACAACGATCCAAAGCTGCTCGCGTCGCTGAAACTCGCTGCGTCGTTCCGGTAGTAGTCGTACAGGACGTAGCGCTCCTCTTTATTTTCGTGCACCGACGGGGGCGATTCATTTTTAGATGCATCTTGCTGCTGCTGGAGCTTTCGACGTTTTTTCACTGGCTTGTTGTCTTCCGACGACTCAGCACAGCCCACGGGACTCGGGTTACGATCCACATCCGCGTTGGCGTTGATTACGTAAGTCGCACAGCGACGACTGGGATGGGCGACGGGATTTGGTGATGTCGGTGAGGAGTTGCGAGGTGTTGGACTGCCTTCGCGTGTGTCTGTGCGAAGAGATTTTTAATTGGGGTTCGGAGGAAAAGGGGGAGATTTTGTTTTTTGTTTTTGGGTAGAGAGAAAAAGAGAGTTTTATCGAGATTTTATGGATTAAGGTGACGAATGCGGACGATGAGATGGTTTAAGATGTGGGCATTAATGTCGGTGATTTAATTGTTTTGAATTATTGGAACTATAAAGGCTTTGCCGGAAATAACGTTCTTATATTAATTTGATGTATTGTAGATTAGTTTATACTGAGAAAAAAGTTTCGTAAAAAATTTAAAGCAGTCTTGTGGAAATTACTATTCTGTCTCGTAAACATAGACCAGACTATTTATATAAAAAAAATTATTATATTTTACAGGAAATTTTGCTAGAAATATAGAAAAAAGAAATATACTGTATTGACAAATTTCTTATAAATCATAGTATGTTCTCGGTTTTTCGCAGTCTGTGGTAGTTTTGCAAGACGAATAGTTTATTTTTATAAAACTACTTATTATTTTTAATATTTTTTTTCTTGATATTATTTTTAAGAATTTACGAATACATCCTAACTAAAAGTAGTAAAAACATCCTATCTGTGTGAATCAACACAGTCACACGTTAATACATCAACAATGACATTAAAAAAAATTCATAAAAATCAATTTCGACGTCACCCCAATCTTCATAGAATCTCGAATATAACAATACCGATCTCATCCTCAGGATCGCCCATCAATGATCGATCGTTGTTTTTATCCCCTAAATTCACGCAGATCCCAGGCACATCAACTTTCGCTTTTCCAATGTTCGGCAAGCTGAACGACCTGAGCGGACGCAGCGGTAACAGCCGATCTTTCGTCTTCTGCGACAAGCCGGACGTCGGCTCGCTAGGTTTATTCTCGTCAACAAGTCTTCCATCATCCGCGTGACTATCGCAATCGGCGTGAGATTTCAAGAGAATTGTTTTATTCTCCTCGGGCACACGTGGAGTTTCATCGTCTAGATCGGCGTCGTCTTCGTCGTCATTGTTATCATGTTTCACCTTACACTGGTCTAAACTGTCGACAAAGTCGACGTGAGCAGTTTGACGATCGCTTTTGCGGAAAGTCTTTGTCGAGGCACTCGATAAGCCTGCCTCGTCATCTGAGTCGTCGGCGTTTGTTTTCTCAGCGCTGTTTAGAGTGATTAGCGAGTCCTGGATTTCGTAAGATAACGGTTCTGCTTTTGCTGCTTTGTTTCTGATAACGTAGGTCCTATTTAGCGAGGTACCGGTCAATGGACTGTTATCTGCTGAATTCAATTCCTCGTCTTGCGTAACTTTTATTTGCAATCGACTTTTTGTTCTTTCGATAGGAGTATGTTGCGTCGCTTCATACCTCGACACCATTCTTTCGTTAAATTCGAACTCATCTGTGGTTGAATTTCCTTCTTCTACGCTTGATAACCCCGTGATATCAGACATGGCTGGCATTGATACCTTGTCAATGCTTTCAACTTCCTTATTTCTGTCAGCTTCCTCACGGATCTGTTGCCAAGTAACAAATTGTCGTGTAATCTGCGGCAGCTCCAGTTGCTCTTCGACATTTTCGACGAGCCTTTCCACGATTTCCTCTTTAGCTTTAATTTTACGGTGTCCGCGAATTTTTAATTTTAGCCTTTTCTTCGACTTGCGTTCAACGACTTCTGTAGTCTCAGTGAGAGCAAGTGGCGGTTCAGCGGACTCTTTTTGCAGAAAATGTGAAATGAGACGCGCGGAAGATTTTTTCGACGAACTGGATGATAGACAATTCTTCGTTTGCAATATTTTTGAAGGGAGTACCTCGGAGAGCAGAAGAAGTCGACGAGAGGAGAACAGTTGTTTAACTGCAGGAGGATTCAAGGAGTCCTGGGAGTCGGATGTGAATCTAGGAAGGATAAGGAAAAATTTGGAATATGTAGAGAGGAATAATGTGCACTGTGGTTTATGTAATAATATTAGAATAATAATTCTAATTTTTCTAACAAAAGGATAGGAAAAATTAATTTATAAATATTTTCGTTAGATGAGAAACTTTCGATTTTTGCGAATTTACCTTGCCACAGATGCCATAATGATAACTGAATATATAACGGCACAGACTATACAACTTTTTCAACTACCTCTGAAACAAAGTTTTATTTTCTCTTGTTCCACTTTTACAACGCTATATATACTTCTGCTCATAGAAACATTGACGTATTTATTTTAAAGTTTCATCTACTGACTTTAGTTTCTACCTCTCAACAGCAATTTAAATTTTTTATATACAAAACAATATTATTATTTATTTTAATAATTTTATTAAAAATTTAAAGTAAATAAAAAAAGTAAAATTCGTATATTTAAAATAAAAGAATGTATCTTTACAAGTGAATTCTCAATTTAAATTTAGCCTCGGAGCGAAGAAAACGAAAGCCATGATTTAGAGCAGATACAACGTCCTACGCTCTCAATATAAAGGGCAGAAATAGTAGTACTATAGTAAGCTTATAGAAGCACTTAGGCAATTAGTGTTTCAACGACCGAGGAAAAGAGCGGCAT
This sequence comes from Torymus tubicola, assembly GCA_035583055.1. Lineage (NCBI taxonomy): Eukaryota > Metazoa > Arthropoda > Insecta > Hymenoptera > Torymidae > Torymus > Torymus tubicola. The sequence goes on from JAWWEQ010000010.1 coordinate 1,253,637, forward strand.
TGCCTCGGTTGTAGAAGCTTCGTTCCGCTTATAAATCAGAGTGTACGATAGTTGATTCAAAAGAGGAAAAAAAGATGTTTTATTGTTACTGTTTATATCTTACCTATTGGAACGGTCGATCGGTCGGGATTTGAGTGGTCCGTTACTCGTGACCGATGAATCCTTATTCGTCTGACCAGGACGTTTCCTGAAAAAAAAGGTATGAAACACGGTATAAATTGCAATACTTTTACCTTTGCCGTATCGATTATTAAGTTCTCTAAGCTTTAATTACTTGAACCTTCGCAGATATACAGATAAAAATAGAAATTCAATGACAAAGTAAAAGAACAATTTTCCCTAATCAATAACCATTAAAAATCTCGCCAACTGAACGAATCATCATTATATTAAACTTCATAATTTTGCGAAATAATTCTCTATTATATTTCGCATTTTACATCCATGTCAACATCTTGCCAAAACATAACATTGAATTACCCCAGATTTATTAACTCCTTTTCCAAAATTACCGCATATCTCTTTCAATAAACCAAGCGGAGATATCCCCGAAATCCAGCATGTTACATCAATTACATCAAACGGTCAAAAGCCCACGAGGTAAAGGAACAAAAACTACGCTGAGAAGACTCACCGCAACTTCCGAGAAAGCTTGCAAGCAATTGGCTTGACGCCAGAACTTTCGAACACCGGGGCGAGACTTCAACGCGCGTATTTCACGTAAAAGCGACAGTGGGACGCACGATATTTTGGCTTTCCAAAGCCCTTGCTATTTTCCTTTTCACGCGAAGAGAGAGAGAGAGAGAGAGAGTGGGTAAGAAAGTTTTCTCTCGCTGCTACCGCGGAGCAGCTTTTAATTGAGTCCGAGTTAGTCGGCTTTGAAGGGTTTATTTGGGGAGCGGAAGAGAAGGTTACAGAAGGGGGGGGGGCGAAAGAGAGGATGATTTGTTTTTGCAAGTGCAAGTGTAAGTGCAAGGAGCGACTGACCTCGTTTGTCGAGGTTTGTTTGGGTTACTGTTGAACTGAGAGATTGGGTAATTGCGGTGTTTTATGGTTATTGCAGTTGAGAAGATTTGTTGCCGGTGAACTTTTCGATAAGATCGTGGAACATAAAATAACATTCATTGGATAAGAGTGTATAGTGGTATTTGTGAAATTCACATGTAAGTGGTAAGATTTACAAATGTGAATAATAAAAAAAGGCATCTTGAGAAAAATAGAAAAAGATTTTAGACTTGAAGCTCGGAAGGCGGCAGCCTTTGTCAGGTATACGTTTTACAGCTCATTTCCGTCACTTCTGCACGTGGTACACATGTCTCAACGTAAACGACAAACACTCCAGTGGAAATAGGACTGTTTAGGCGGTTATTTTTAGATCGTCAACACGACGCGCGTCGACGAGAATAAAAGGAGGCACAAAAACTAGTTCTTTACTAGCCTCATGAGAGACATTCGATCTGATTTTATTTTTTCCACCAAAGTAATATTAAGCTACAGCTTATTTATGAATATTTCTCGCCTTTAATTATTAAAAAATCGAATTAACAAAAATCGACAATTAATCTACAATAACATTGTAATCTAAGCTTCCGAACAAAGCTACATCAAACAATAAAAGAAAAAATATAGAAATCTTGCGTAAAAACCAAAAATTGTCAACTTACAGCATCGGCAACTTTGGACTGCCCGTGTCCGCGCTCTTCGCCTTCTCCTTCTCTGTAATATCCTTCATCGGCGACCTCGCCAACATCGGCGATTGTGTCTTGTGTGCCGCCCCCGGTGAGTATTTCTCCCTGTTGGTTGGCTTTCTGTTCTTCAACGCTGGCGCCCTATACTTCATACGTGCTTCCAGCCTTTCCTTCGCCACGTTGTTGCTCGTCTGCGGACTTGCCGGTAACCGGGTGGCACGTTCCCGGCAGAAAGCCACGTGACGGTCATATGATTTGACGCCGAACTGTCGCTGACAAGTAGGACACTGACCCTTTTCGTTCGATCGGGTCGGTGGACCAGCTGCTTGAACTAACGACAGCGTCGACGGTCGTTGCTGAGCAGCTTGATTGTGGGAGCCAGTCGAGTGGTGCGCTGCCGAGGGGGACGAGTGATGTGCGTTGCTATGGTGGTTGTGGTTGTGGTGCTGCTGATGCTGCGACGGAGCAGGGACCTTGAGGTTAGCGTGAGAGAAAAGTGGTTTGTAGGTTACAAGTGGTAAAGTGGCGGGGGTGAGTTGATTGTTGAATGGTGAATTGTGCGAAAGCTTGTTGTTGGGGTTGTTGAACAAGGGGTTGATAATTGACGGAATTAGTTTGAAGTTTTTTGAAGGTTTCGATTGTTTGGTAGAAGTTTTAACGCGAATATTTTATTGAATAATATAACGATGGGTTCTAAGGGTAAATCGCCAATCGATTGTTTTTAATTATCGTGTCTGGTTAAGACATTTATGATTAGCAAAAGTTGACTTCAACACCTTCTCGAAATAGACTTAGTTTTGTTATGAGCGAGAATGATTTTATTTCAACGAGACGAAACAAGCTAATGAAATTCTAATCTCAAGTGTGGATTTAAGTCTAGCGCCGTTCATCCTCGTTTATCTTCTAAGGTTCTTCTTAGCTACTTAAAGTCTTAGGTAATCCACTATTATAGGCTGCATGTGTGCACAAAATTAGACAAGTTTATTAAAACGAAAATAAAATAATTACTGAGCTTTTCTTTATAACAATGTATCTATTTTCTACAAGCTTCCGCACAATTTCTGTTTAAAAGTATAGAATAATTATACTTCTGGACATTGAAATATTTTCTAGAACAAACAATAATATTTGTATGATAGTTTTCTTCGTTAGCTTGAAATAAACTATAATGAAACTGTAACCAAGTTTGCAGAAACTATAAGTAGTAACAGCTGTATGTAACGGTACAACAACTTCCTTACAAAGTTTGCAAGCCATGCTATTGTTCTTTATCGATTGAACCACCTCGATGCATTAGTGAAAGGCAGAAAAAGAGGAGAAAAGAAAAATAGTACAGGTAACCGTTTCCATGGGTGATCCGGTATTTTACATAGTGAAAATAAACCTATTCGTTTAAACTGTTCACCCGCAAGTACTTATATTTTAATATGGAACTCGCGAACTTTCTAATTTTCACAAAATATATCTGTACTAAATTCTGTCATTAATAACTCCAACTATCTTAATAAACATCCGCCTACTCCTAACGGATTCAATCAACACTAAATCGAACCCCACTGCAAAAAATAAAAACCAAAAGCAAAAATAAAAAACAACAACTCACGCTGTCACCACGAGCTGCACGTATAGCCCGTAGGAACTCGTCGCGCGTTTGCTTCCAGGCGTTATTCGGCTTCTTTCCTCCGGCGATCCTGTCGTCGGCGTGTGCACCAGATTTACGTCCACAGCTGGCACCTGCTGATGCCGACAAGGATGACGATAGTTCTGGTTGCTGTTGTTTCGGTAGAAACTCAGCAAGCTCAGTGCCTTGAATACGCTGTTTCGCCGAATCGAATGGTTTGCGCTTGCGCGCTGCAGTGCGCTCACAGATGCGCACGTGCTTCTCGAGCGAGCGTAAATTGAACTTGCGACCGCAGACGGCGCACGGCTCCAGGACTTCCGGCTGAGCATCTGTGGGGGAAATAAAGTGAAGATGTTGAGTGGGAGGTTGTAGTGTCAGAGGGGCGGAGTCACAGTTATTCGCGGGTAGGTGTTGGTGTATATAGAGGGAGGGAGAGAGATTTTAGGATGGGAGTGGGTCGATCATGGTGGAGTGTATTTTTGGGGTGGGTCGAGGGTATTTTAATGCGGGGGTAAGTAGATACGATTGTTTATTTTGAGGTTTGGGAAATTCGTTGAGATAATATTTTAACGAATCTGTTTGTTTTATGTCTATAAAAAAAAAAAAAAAATAATTTTGGAGAATCGTACTAGATTTTTTTGTAAATATGGAAAGGATTCACTTAATTGTGTTATAGAACTCTGAGTCGCGTCACAAATTTATAGTGACTTCAGAGATGTAAGCAATTCTTCGTAAGAAATCTCGGAAAACAATTCAATATTCAGTAGTTACTTAGAACCCAAGTCATAAATATATCAAGTAGCAGGGAATGATTGTAAGTAGCTATTTCAAAAATGTTTTCCACGAACCATTAATTTTCAACGTTTTCTTTTCAAAATTGTTGGTTTATATGAAATCTAAATAGATCGCATAAACGACACGTCGAGTAAGCATGCATAGATATCTGATATGTATATCTACGTTGTATATATTTTTTGTTTTCATTTTTCGAGGGTCTATTCTACGCGCGACTGCACTACGTGAATGGTAACGATTGTGCATTATGTAACGGCCGGTCAGAGATAACCGCACGAGAGATCGAGATACGAAATCCGCAAGCGTTACCGTGAATGATTGATTAGGGAGTTTATGGCTGCTGGCAGAATGGTTTGTTGTACTCGCTTGCCTATACCATTAAAATTTTACTAGTAGGTAATAGCTCCGGTGCGCTGTCAATGCGTCTTTTATTTGCAGATATTTAAATGCTACTCATAAATTATCTAATGCATTCTAATCGGTTATTTTATACCGTATACGCGCGCGCTTTGTTATTTATTTCATGAATAATAATGGTTAACTGTTTTTGTGATCAGAGGGGTTTTTTTTTATTTAATACGCAATGGTTTTGCTCATTTAAATCATAGAATGAAAGACGAATGGGATGAAAAAGATATATTTATAGCTTTTTTTTCAAGAAATGAAAAAACGTTAAAAAATTCATGAAACATTTAATCCGCACAAAAACTTGTAATAAATTAAAGAACCCACTCGTGAATCCTTTCGAGATCATTTGGTCATTAACCCTGGGAGCTTTGTTCATAAAAACACACAGTACTCAATCATAAATTTCAAGAAAACCATCTATAAAAAGACGCCACAAACCAAAAAAAAAATGCAAAAAAAAGAAACTATAATTACTATACCATTAGTATCGTATGCACGGCATATATCCAAGCAACAGTTTATACACAAAAACCAATCACTCTTAGTCCGCACTTCTAAAACGTAAACAACCTCTCACGGTAAGTTCATGCATATATACCACACGCGATCCTCCAAACAAAACTTCTTTCCAAGCAGCACGCGAAAATTCAAATGCACACTCGCGTAATCTGCTTTCGCAACCCACACATATAGCCGGCTTGTTGTACATTATACGTATAATACATACGGGGAAATATTATTCCCCGTCACGCACGTTCCTTCCTATATATGCACAAACTATATATATACGTCGCTTATCGCACATATATACCCGCCGCGCGCGACAATATCACGAGAACCGTGCTGCTGCATTGTCATAATCGTGAACACCTGTGTTCCGCGAAACACGCTATAAGATTTTTCCTCATTCGTTCCACTATGCGGCTATCTTATGTATGGAGTTTAAGAGTATAACAGTGGTATAAGTGTATATATATACACGTGCACGTGTGTATATATGCGTGATATGTATGAACTTACGCCCGCGCTCAGACGCGACCACCGGGGAGTGTATATATACGAGGCAGTCGCGCGCGGCCGCCCACGCGCCGGCGACTTTCCATTTTTGGTGTGGAGTGAGAGAGAGAGATGAGAGGGGAGAGAGAGAGAGAAGAGAAAAATGCGGTATGGAAGTACCTATATGAGAGTGTGTAAACTGAAACGCGTGAATGGAGCGCGAGTAGTCTGTTTGGATTTTGTAACGTATGGGGATCACGCGTATGTATGTCTATATATATGTATGTATGTTAGGTTGAGAGTATATGTATGAAGTTCGCGAGGTGTGAATGAAGTTAGGAAGTTGAGTTTTTTTTAAGGGAAAGTGAGAAGATTGCTTCAGTGTTTTGAGATCAAAGTTCATCGTTCTTACGTCTATTATTATACATTACTGGTATATTACATTAGATTGTTTTTTAATTTTATATAGATTTATAGTTTTATACTTTACAAAAATCGTATAATACATGTTTATGCTTTTAAAGATAATTTTCCATTGTGACCAATAAAGTTTAATGTACGATTACGAAAGCAGCACTCGTTGAATCATCTCAGCTTTTTAAATAAACGAACTCTTTAAAAACCAACCGACCGCCAATGTTTTAACCATGATTATACCGCGACACCCATGATTCATCGCCCGTAAATTTCGCAGCACGTATACCTTAATTCGAACCCCAGCCAATAATCAATTACATCGAATTTATCGCCATACATATTCTCTCAACAATGTCGCGCGCGAAAAATCTCCTGAAACACGGTTTGCCGATTAAAGCGCGCGCGCGCGCATGCGCTCAAACAGCATCGACGCGTTAAACTCTCTTGGTATATATATCCACTATATAGCCGGTAATTTCGCATCTCAAAAAAGAAAGCGTGCGCACACACACACACATACAACGACACGTGTATATTGTCCTCACGATTTATTACCACGCAATTCGCGAGCAATGTATACCTTATCTGAAACAGTGAAAGTCACATCTCACGTTCGTTCTTTTAAATCAAAAACTCTAAAGTGCTCATGTGCTATACACACGTGTGTATATATAACTATATACATTAAATCTTCAATAAAAATTTTTAACAAAATAGACGTACATGCATGCGCGCTGCTGCTGCTGTATACATATTTCACAAGACGATGTCGATTCGAATGTCTTAATCAAGGAGAAAGCTCATGTCTATCGCGCCTACCGCGTGAAAATCGAGGAAAAAAGTGCATCTCTACACATAAATATGTGTTTGTATACTATACAGAGACAGAGAGGGAGAGAGAGAGAGGGAATATCGCAGTCGTAAATGCGCTAATTAGAAAGTGCGAGTGTTGTCGAGTTGGGAAAATGCAGCCTTGTGTGCGACATCAGCGATGATGAGGATTCGGAAGATATATATACACGTGTCGTTGAGGAAAAAATATCACGTATAGAGTTGTGCGTCAGTACCGACGATTCTTTCTTTTTTTTCTTCTGTTCTAGGTTGAAGAGTGAGGAGGAAAAGAATAGAACGCGAGGTATATGCGTGCCGCTGAATCCCGACGGTAATTATATCGTAAATAACGATGCGAGAATGTGGAGGTGGATGAATTCGTAGTGTGAATGGATTTTTTGGTGGATTCGGAGAAGTTCTGGTATATTCATGTGGGCTTTGTATTCCGTACATGCGGGTGATGAGAAGGAAGATTTTGTTTTCCGGTGTCTATTTTTTCGTCGTCCTTCTTAAAGCGGCTACTATTGAAAGAAACCGGTTGAAATCCTTTTATGTATTGTTATTCTTACTCGAAGTTTTCCATCATTTATATATGTTTGTTTACTATTTTTTTTAAATCAATAACATTCAATAATACATTCGACAACAATATACAATTTTTTCATTAAATAATGCGCAAGAAACGTTACATAACGTACCATACTCGGTAGCGTTATTATTAGCACTATAGCTGACCGTTCATCTTTTATTTTCTTAACGAACCACTTAACAAGATTGCAAAAACGAGGTGCGAAACGTTCCTATATACCCGACGTAGGTTGTGTCTGTATGCATAATGCTCACATGCGCGGTCCCGCATGACCGGACGATCATCGTGCGACCGTTTGAGTATACTTGTATTATATATATATATATATATTAAGATTCAGTCTAGAGATTTAGTAGCGACGTGAAAAATGACGAAGAGTACGAGGAAAAAGTGTATAAGGGCCTGGTGCGTCGCGCGGCTTCTATGTCACGTATACGATTGCGTAATGTATAAACTCTACTGTTGCTAGTCGATAAAAACATCACGTACCATGCGCAGCGCGACGCCGGTTTTTATATATAGAGCCGCGCGGTGCGCACTGTTTGGATGATCGGCCGTTGCCGAGAGGCAAATATAAACTGGAGAATAATTGTTTGTTTGAATATAGACGCGCGCGTGACGAATAGTTCATGGATAATGAGGACAATTGAGGGGAGATAAATGAGGAGTTTGTGTGAAAGAGGAGAGGTTTAGCGAGTGGAAGGTATATATTTTTATTTTAAGTTCGGTATATAGGTGTGGCTTATCAGTGTGCGCTACGGGTATATACCCAAATAAAGCCACAAAGCGATATGGGCAATGATAAGGCCCGTGTACCTGGTAACGATGTAAATATGTTTTTTTTTTGCGCGTGGTAGTGAAAATATATATATGGTGACCTTGCTAACAAGTCCGCCTTCTTAGCCGTAAAGTTTAATATTTTACGGTTGAAATATGGTAGAACTGTTTTTTTTTTGTGTCAATATTCAATAATGAATGGAAGCGGTATGTATAGATAGTGGAGGTACAATGGCTAATGTCAACCTGGAAATGGAAGTGTTTGAAAATAACTTCTGAATAGATTAGAATAAGCGTCTCTCTTTTTACCGGTACAAAAAGTCTCGTCGCGCAATAAATACGTAAATGTGGTTGCTGTTTGCTGACAAAACAGTATCTATATAGGAAGATGAAAAGTTTCCTTTGGAATAAAATAGTTTGGTTAATCTAAATTTAGTTTAAATTAAAATAGTAGCGGGGGGGAATTGAATGATACTTATAATAATTTAGCTTAATAATTGGAGCAAGTCTATATATTTTACTTTAATTTATATAGTATTTGAAAAATCAAGTGTATATTATTTTTTATCTATATGAGCTTTTACTAAAACAACTTCACGTATCGTAAATAATCTTCTAGGTTACTAGATAAAATTCCCGGTCTAGTAATAAAATTTTAACCGCAAAGTAAAACGTCGACTTACTTTAAATTATTATTTAAGATTTTATCTCGAACCAGCCTACGTGTAAAAAGCTGCGTAATAGTAATGAGTTAGCGTAGTAAAAAGCGGCACTTAATATATTCAAATCTGCCGGACGACGACGAAGATCAGGCAAGTATAGAGTAAACAACGATTTTCCTGTTCCGTAAGTTTGAAAATATTTAACTTATAACAGTCCTACATCTTGCAATTAACATATTTTCTTATATATGGAATTCCATATATTTAATCACTATATTACCAGAAATTAAGTTATTTAGCATTCCACATAAATATATTTTATAAACTACATAAACTAAGATAATATTTTAATGGAAACTATATAGATATACCACCTATCATCACCGATCTACCTCGAACCTCAAACCAATATATATATATATACACACACATCATCACACACCCACATCACCATAAAAAAAACCACGCGCACCATCATCGTCACGGATCTCCGACGGCTGCGGACTAGCCTCTTCAGGCAGCGTCTCCAGCACACGGAACGTCGAGAAGGTACTCGCCACAGCTGCAACACCAAGCACAGCTTCGTCCAACTGCCTCAACGCTTCTTCCTCCTCTTCCCTAGCTTTACCCAGATCTTTACACACTTCGACAAATCGCGACAATTCAGCAGACGCTCGTGACCGTGCGATATCGTCCGGACCACCAGCGCTACCGGCACCAGCCGCTTTACGCGACACGCAGCAGAGCATGGCCATGACGCGCGCGCGGAGCTGCAGCACTCGACTGTCGTGTATAAACCGGCGAGAGCACACGCACTGAGAGATAGAGAGAGAGAGAGAGAGAGAGAGAGAGAGAGAGGAGAGGCAGCGCTACGGAAGGGGTTTATTTTCGTCCGGAGATAGAAAGAGAGAGAGAGGAGAATGCGTATGGGTGCGGAGAGAGTGGATGAGTGAGAGAACTGTGTATGTATGTATGTGTGGGTTACTATATACGGGAGCTGTGGAAATGATGGTTGTGGGATGGATAGATGGATGTTGTATAAACGTGATTTTTGCAGGTGGGTTTGTTGAACTTACGGGTTATGGGTGTATTGAGAGGTGTGAGTTAGAGAAGGAGGGGAGAAAGAGGTGACGGTGGAGTAATAGTATAGTGTTCGGAGAACTCGTGGATGATGTCGACGCGTTTGTTAAATATTTACCGAACATCGTTTCCTTCGTTTTAGGAAATTATTGTCGTTTTATTAGCAACTGGGAAAATAAAAGGCGGTGTTTTATGGTTTATAGTTTATAGATATAATAATGGTTTCTTCTTTCTTTTATTTTTAAATATAGAGTATATTTGTCATTTTTTCGAAGTATAAAAATTTCAATAATTTGATTATTATGAATAAAAATGAATATAACGTATAGTTGTAAAATCTTTAATAAATAAAAAAAGTAAATATTTCAAGTCTATAAAACGGCGATGTAGTCGACTTCAGCGCTATCTTATGCGGATTGTCTATTTGAATTGAAATGTTTCATTTATGTCGTGGCACGATTTAAATACAATGTCCCGAATTTTTTATTGCGCTGAGATGGTAATTATTCTCAAAGTGCAATTTAAATAACTAGCGGTCCTTTGTGAGATTGTTCCTGTACTAAAAATGAATATGAATTCGACCTACATAAAAGAATTTTCTAATTAAAAGAATTTTTTATTATAACTTTTTAAACTAAAGGTAGCGTATTTCAAATCCTTCTAATATTTTTACGAACAATACATTTTTGTCGTACAGCCGTGTGACACTATCATTTATATACTAAATCTTTAGGTAAATCTATTTAATATTCACACTTTCATTTAGTATCTAAGATTTCCAGGAATATGTAAAGCCGTTCTCAGCTTAAGCTTTTACTGATTTACACAGTAATAATTTTCACGATAGTATAACATACAAGTAAAAAGCATTTTGAGGTAACGCAGAAAATTATTTTTTCTTAGATATTAATTTTATACGTTTAAACGTAGAATTTAAATATTTATATAATAACGTTAAATTATGAAAAGAATAAAATAAAATTAACATTATTACAATAATTCAACGTATTATACTGAGACCTTAAGATCTTTGGAATTTTTGATTGAACTTTCAATGAAAGTCAACTATAGATATATATTCAAGACAAAGAAATCCTTAAAAAAATTCACTTGGGCAACTACAAATTGCCATCGTGCATTCATTGAATTCGTTAAGCCACACATGTGACCCGTCGACAACAGTTTAGCCGGGACGAATTTAAAGTGCCAGTCGCTGGAGAGTAAGAGAGAGAGAGAGACCGCGATATATAGAGGATTCTCGAGGTCTTCCCTCCTTTTACTCTTTTTCCTTCATCGAGTAAACTTAGAAGACGCGCGTATCAGATGCAGCGCTTACGCGTTTATGACGGGCGTAAGCGTAAAAGAGTGAAGAAGAGTTGCTGTTACTGCGTACAAAGTACAGACACCGCCAGTCGTGGAACCCTTTCGTTTTTAATTGGCGCGGGTGGCTGCGAAGTGTGCGACAGCTTAAAAAAAAGTATGCGCATCTCCAGTGTACATATATATATATGTATAATATTTCCGAGAACCTCATTCGATGGTTTTTACGTATCTGAAGCTCTATGGTTGGTAGTTGTATATAACGATGAGAGTTTAAGCTTGTTGTGAACGTATATATAGGAAGAGAAGTTGGCATGACGAAATGGATTAGGTTCGGGAGAAAAATTTAATGAATGCTGGTGGCCGTGTACTTGGCACGTACTTGAGAACCGCGGAGGAAGTGAAAATTCATTCATGGAAAGGTTCGAGAGGATTAAAGAACGTAATTTGAAAATCAATGTGAATTTAATATTTATATATTTCAATTGATATATCAAAACTATAATTTTGACAAATATAGCGATATACCGGTATGGCGAAGAAGGAGAAAGATAAAGGATATACTGTCTCTGACCAAATACGACGTACGGCGAATCGTGCATATAAAACATTGCAACCATGTTTTTTCTTTACGTAAACCCAATAAACCATAGACTCTCGCTGTCGATGCTCCGAAACGGCAAATCGGAGCAAACTTTGAATTTCTTATTCCAATGCCACCCATGCTCTCGCACCGAAGTAATGTAATATTCAACCGAAGCGTTTCATTAATTTTTTCGCATTTGCATAGACGCGAAGCATTACTTCAGTAGGGCGGCGGATGAAACTTAAGAAAATACACGCGAGTTCTCTCTCTCTCTCTCGGCTACAGGTTGCACAATAATGACAGGACGGTATTATAATGTGCGGACACGCGACGCCGTCTCGTTGCGATATAAACATATAT
>JAWWEQ010000010.1:1265866-1322162 GCA_035583055.1 Torymus tubicola
TAAATTCAGTTTTTATAAGTATTTGAAGTGTTACAATTTTCACTCCAATGAAAATACAAGATTCTCCTGAACAGTACAGTTGTGCCTATAATGTACAAATGAAGTTTTTACATAGACAGCGGGGGATTGGCGCGCGATAGCGCGCAGGGAGGCGCGGCCCCCCTAGTTATATTTAATTAGAATAGATAAAATAAATCACCACTACAACTTAAGCGATAAAATGATGGACTTGAGATGTTGTTAATGCAGCACACGCGAAATCTAAAAAATGATTGTATGTGGTTACCTTTTGGGTATAACGTATAGCTGTAGGGCAATGTTTTAGCTATAGTTATACTGGCAGGTTTCACTGATAAAGGCCTATTTGAAGATACAAATTCTGAGGTTTTGCCAACATTTAAAAATAATGGACTTACGTGGTTATATGCCTCGAAGCCACATAAATACCGTTCAAAAATCTGCTAATCTACAAAATCCAAAAACCTTGAAAACATCTACTTTCGTCCATTCTCTGCAAGCAAGACCAAAACGCAATTATTCTATTATATTTAGGCATCCGCAACTTACCTCCTATATATATATACACACCTATACTTCATACATATATTACATACATGCATACATCTCTCCGTGCGCTGCAAACGTATAGGTACGCGCGCAGAGCTAGACAGACCTACGCATCGCGTGCTATGATGATATGCACTTGCCCGCGAATTCGTATCAGATTACTAACCGCACGGACACCGGCACTATACAGGTGACGAGTAAGTACACACACACGCATCTGTGTATATAAAGTACATCATATACGTATATAGGTATACGCAACAGCTCCCGCGTCGCGCGCGCGTCCTGCCCCCATTGAGAGAAACCAAAAGAGAGAGAGAGAGAGAGTCGCGCAGTTGCTACTGCTGCTGCTGCTGCTGCGATAAACGCCGCGAGGCAGACACGAGTGCGCGCTGCTGTGTGTCGCTTGCTCTGTTGCTTATACTTGCGTATACGGAGACTTGCGGGTATACAGAAGTGAGAGTAGCGCTCCGATAAGTGTATACCTTATATACTGTGTGTTTTGTTTACGAGTTGTAAGGACAGTGGAGATTCGGCTTTGGTATACGCGGTCGATGTGGAATAGAATATATATGCGCGTGTGAGTATGTGAATGTATAACAAAGTGTTTATTCTCTTATGTGGTTTATTAACTAAGAACCCCTGGTAATAAGATTTTCCGTGAACCGATATAGAATATTGTACATATATACAGCACGCGTGTGAATTGAACCTCCACGTGGTTTTCTGTGTATCCGATATAATAACATAACACGCAGATGAATATCAATAACACGTGCTATATATAAAGTGTTATAACACCCGAACGAACCATCATCATCATCATCTCAACGTATCGTTATCCCATTACATCCGCAGCACTACCGAGCAATGATTTCTTTCGGCTTTTCATCATCACACGCTGCTCGTACACTCGATCTATCGGTCGCGGTGTGATTTATAGAAGAGCTCGCAACAACGCGGGAGACTCGGAGCGTATTTTTTTTTTATTAATGGAAGCTGCTAAAGCAAGGCGTCTTCGTGTGAGACACGGGCGGAGGTGGAGGAGACGTCCCGACGACGACGACGAGGGAACATGACAACGACGACGATGACAGTGACGTCGACGACGACGACGGGTGAGCTGAGGAATGGTTCAAGCACCGGATGTCGTATTTGTTATGAAGGTTGGTATACGTATATATATGTAAGTATATATAGTATGGTTGCGTATTGTGATAAGGTATACGATGGTGATTTCGTTTATTTTTAGCACAGGTTTTGAAATTTTTTTTCTTTCGGTAGCCCACGTGTGGTGTCAGGTTTCGATATTAAGCGACAAAAACATTATACTGTATCGTATTCTTTTTCAAGATCGCTACGATATAACAGTGTTCTGGAACCACGTGTATATATATATATATATATATATAACAATCGTTATATGGTATATACAAAATCGCGACCAGACCGTCGATCGTGGAGATAAAAATTTTTCTCCACTTTCTAGCACTGTTTTATAACCGCACGCGGACGTTATAGAACTATATAATTAGTACACTTGTTCATGGGCGAAAATTAATATTATACATTTAACGACTACGCGGCCTTTTATCGCTCGTAATTAGTTGCTTGACAAACTACCTATTATATATACATCGACGTTACCTTGAGCTCTGGCGCGAGATATTTCTCTCTCTCTCTCTCTGTCTCTCATAGCATGCAAATGTATACCAATTAAAGAACTAGTTGATCGCCTATATTACTGCGCTCTTTGCGTATACCTATATTACAATAATCAAGGAACAATGAGAGAACAAAACAAAAAAATCACGTTGCCTAGTTCTGATTACCTTTAACTTCCGAGTAGTATCTCTCTTTATAAGCAACCGCATATAAGAGTTCCGCATGCGTTGTGCAACGCGCGCATCTCCGTTTCCTCATTACTTATACCAACTGAAAAAATATCATTTTTCTAAAACCTTTAGATATACACCTGCGCTTCCTTATGTGAAAACAACAACCGCGGACACGTGATTGTACCACAAATCACTGTATATGTATATACGCGGAAGGTCCGTATCTTCTTTCGCGTGCGAGATGCTCCAGTTATCGTCGTCGCGAGAGGCCTTCGGTATGCGTATGCGTTCGTTCTCAATCAATCGAAGAGAAGAAAAGTATGGTACCCTTTTTGCACTCTATATCGTTATTATATAACGTAGATACCGTGTATATGTTATGGTGTTATTTCAGGGCACACTGCGAAGATGTATACTCGACCTTTGAAAAAAAAATACCCGTGTTCGTTTTTGCATTATATACATACATATAAGCTCGCTGTATTTGATGCATATAACAGATTCGAGATATTGAGGAACACGTATGATACGATTGGCATATTCGTCGGAGCTTGCGGGTATATGATGGGAATAAAGAGAGATAGTGGCGTACCTGAACAGGGTGGGTGATAAGGGGCTTGGATATGTATAGTAATTCGTTGGCAGGAAAAGCGAGAGACTGATTGAATATATGGTAATTGTCGATACCATACTTGTTCGTGTGAATGGTAATCAGTTAGTTCGGCTGGGGATTGTATACAGGTGAGCCGTATACGTACAATTAAGTAGTGGAGAACTTGAAGAGGTCAGTTAATAATATATACTGAAATTCAATGTTTTTATTTGATTCATAAGATTATAATAAGGCATAGAGCTGTATATTTGTGTAACAAAAATTATGGATTTGAAGTTTGCATCGTTGGAGTGCAACGAAACTTTAGAAAATTTTTTTTATTTTTATTTTTATTTTTATATGTTAGATTTTCAATTTTCTCATATGTTTAGCGTTTTATAGCATAACCCAACATCAAAATAAAAATTTCACTGTATCGTGCAAATTTTTAGCTGTTTTATTTATTTGTGAGAAAAATTACGAAAATGTGTATATATTTACAATTTAATCAATTTGTCCGCGAATCAAAAAGTCGCTATAACAGATTAATTTTTACAAATCTAATGTTCATCCGATATAAGTATAATCATGCTTTTAATTATTCCACTTATACATATACACACAACGACACGAAAATCAGTAAAGCAACCTCGGTAACCGCATTATTATACGATCCATCACACACCACCGCCATTCAACAACACACTTCCTAATTAACGAAAAAAATCAATTTCGAGGGCTACAACACAAGTGACCTGATATATATAAAATCGTCCAAATTACACCGGCTTAACTCGCGCACGGACGCGCCTCTTTATAATAAAGCTTGTCTACATATATATATACACAGACGCCGCCGCCACTATACTACTGCCGTCGCGCGTATATAGACTTATACATCAGGGCAATTTGCGCAATAAACAAAGCGTAGATGCAGATAACGATGTATATATATAAGCTCTCGCGCGCGCGCGAGATGACAAATTAGATAATACAAGCGCGCGACACTCGTAAAAAAAAAATTGGTCGCTAAAATCATGTGATGGGAAGGAGGGATGTTGTATTATATATGGGCTGAAGTGGTCAACGAACTTTGATGGTCTGCGTGTACGTGAGGTTCTTTTTTTGTCTTTGGTATTATATAGCGACGGTGTATATGTATATATTGGTTTTTGCAATTGGATATGAGATATTAAAATAATGATGAGAGTATGGGTGGATGGATGGTTTTATAGAAGGGGAGGAATAGATTTGAAAAAATTATGTATATATTTTAAAATTTGTTATATGTATAATAAACATAAAAGGTTCATAGTATTTTCTTTTGAATTTTCTCCACATCGATGGGATATACTTAGATGCAGTGTGTGTGTGTGTGTATATATATGTACGCTATTACCATTAAAAGAAAGTCTCTAAAATAGATCTCATTTAATTTTAGCTATACCATGTGACAAAGATTATATTTAGTATAAGCTATATACAGCTGACGCGCGCGTATCGCGCTCGACAACGTATTTCTTATCTGACTCGGAAAAATAATTGCATGTATTTTGAAACATAATAATCACCAATTTTACTATATTAAAAATATTATAACAGAAATATTTATTGATTAGTCACTTAAGTGACGAAAAAAGTTTCTAATCGCTTTTATATAGAAGCAGATTAAAACTTTTTTCATCAAGCACATTAAAACATCTTCGGTCGATTATGATATAACGAGATATATCTCATCGTCTCACAGTACGTACATTGTATTATATCTACTATCACTTATAGATAACATTGTATCCTACGGAACTCCACACCAGACCCCTAATAATCCCTCTCAACCTCCACTTCGCCAACTTCACATAACTGAACCCTTCGCGACCGCATTCATCAACCTAGACAAGCTCCAATCGCAACGGCGTCTCGTCTCCTCCTTTTTTTCGTATATACATCCACATTTATTTACATATACTCACATACACACATATATATATATATACTCTCGTCGATCGACGCACTCTAACCGCGCCGCAGCGGAAGCGTCTCCGCGACTTCCGCGACATTGAGAGAAAACAATGAACTCCTCCCCCGCGTGTGTATACACATATACACACTATATATAAGCTGCGGCGAGAGTTTATTAGAAGTTGAATGAAGCGCAATTGCCAAAGCCGACGAAGCGACATGTAACACATGTAATACACATACATGTGCTATATATGTGTGTGCGTTTCCTGATTGCACTCGATGATTTTTTATGGCGAGCGCGCGCGCGAGTGCTCAATTAACCCAGTTCTTCGCTCTTTCTATACGCCCGAAAGAGAGAGAGAGAGGGGGAAAAAAGAGTATACGGGTGTACGTATGTGTATACCTATATATAAGTATATATGAGTTGAAAAAGAGAGAGAGAGAAAGAGAGACGAGATCGCGTTCGCACGCGGTTTTTGTGTATGTATATATATATATATATATATATATATATATATATATATATACGTATGTGCTAAAGCTTGATGAGGGTGATGGGAAATTGCAGCGCTGGAGATGAGTATACGTATGTATGTGTATGTGTGGAATGAAGGTTGGAATGTGGTGTATATATATATATATGTGTGTGTGTGTAAGGAATAAGTATAGGAATGGAATGGAACGATGCGTCGGTGTATTTTCGATTGTTTGAAATTGGTTTTGTACATATATGTGTCTATATATATATGTGTGTGTACGGTTGTAAACTATCTTTGTAATGCTGCTTACCGTTACATACAGACGCGATGCGATTGGAATTATATGATGTGCTTTAAAATACCTCGCGGAGTGTTATATAGCGCGCCGCGCGCGCATCTTGGCGCTTTGATGGTTGAGAGAGGTTTTGTGCGAAAATTTTTAAGGAATTCGTCGGAATCTGCGTATATAGGTATACATGATTTATATGAGAAAAAAGAATACTTATATGATGGGTGTATATAAACATTCTTTAGGTGAATTTTTCTGTATAAACATCGTAACAATTTGATAAATGGTATTTTGTACAATTTTAGAATGTTTCCTCTCATAATGATTAACAAAATAGCTGATGGATTATGTTTTTCAAAGATCTTGGAAAAAAAGAAAGTGAATTTTCAGATATCGAATCCATTATTGAAAAAATACATTCAGCATATGTAAACAAATCATCAAGACAATCAGTTATTAATATATGTAACGGTGTGTAGGTCAGTATATTATACACATACGAGACGCATATTATGAATCACTCTACTCGCAGTCTGACGTGATTCATAACAGGACGCGTTTAAAATAATTAATTATCATATATAAAACCGCGTGCATTGCGACGAAATGAAAAATCGGCCGGTATATCCGAAAGTTCGCGATAAAAATTGAACTTCGACTTATAGGTCACACTCGATCGGACCGTGAGCTCTTTTTTTTTTATTGACACACATCGGTGGACATTATTATCCACTGATCGTGCATAATTATGTTTTCAACGCCTATTATTAAATTGACTGAACGTGCTACTTTCGTTTGATTAACTGCGCGCGTACTATAATGTGCCGATATAGCAAATATCGAGCTCGTTTATATATACTTATATAATTGAAATTATTTGCGGAGGGAGAATATTATATTTTAATAGCATCGTATATTTTATGTTTTTATAACGCTTTATTAATTGTTTATCGCGTTAAAGAAAAAAACGTTTATGATAAAACTCCACCAACCACTATAATATATAAATTTGAATTATTTCTTATCATATATACGCGTCGGGGTACTGATGTGATTCTGGGAAAACTGACGAAATTATATACGTGAATCATAACGGTGATACATACATACATACGCGGATGATTATAATCAGCGAATTTGTGCAAATGCAGCGCGATCCTTTTAAGGAAATGCGTCCGTGCGTGTGCCTATAGGGATCTAGAATTACGTGTCTACCTACTTTCTCGCAATCTTCATTGCATTTTTGTTACGTCCATCGTTGCTCTTGATGTACATAATACTCAACAGTAACCTTTGGAATTGCAGTAAACTAGAAACATAAATAATTTCACTTACTACTTTGTATAAATTGAATTAAAAAAAATTGATATAAAAAATTTACTTTCTTTGCAGACGGCACACAAGAAGAGTTGATCGAGCCATGCGAATGTTCAGGTACCCTAGCCCTTATCCACACCTCATGCCTCGAGCGTTGGCTTTCCACTTGGAACACCGACCGCTGCGAGATCTGCAAGTACGGATTCGCTGTTGAACGACGCGACAAGCCTTTGCCCCAGGTTAGTATGTATGTGTATATACTACACCTTTCATTATACGAGGTGCACACGTGCAGTATCGTACGCTCATTTGCAATGCTATATACAAGCTGGCGATACACATTTCGCATGCGTTCCGCCCGTTTCGCGCTTTTTATTTCTATTACGTCTGCGGCTGAGGAAGAAGAGGAGGAGGAGGAGGAATGAGGTGAGAGGGTGGTATGTTCGTCCGACGAATGGGATGGGAAGAAAAATGCTGGTGTGATGGGAATTTGATTTATATTTGCTCTTAGTCTTTCTTCTTGATGAAAGCTTTTTAAATTTATTTAGTTCATTTATAATGCTGAATATCTATAGTCGATCCCATAGAAATATTGTAATTTTTACTATGTTTTATTGGAAAAATTTTGATTTATTTTTAATCTGGCCAAATTACTAGAAAGCAATCGAAATTTTTCTCTACATTTTTCTATATCAGATATAATATTCACTATAGTACAATGAAAATTCAATCACGAAATCATATACCTCTTATCACGTATTCTACGCCACAATTTATAAAATCATATACCCCACGTTCTCCCCCACATCCATACAATTCCCTAATAAAACTTATCACTCCATTTACGACCCCTCTTATACAACAACCAATAACACATAGTCCTCCAAGCACAATGATACTCATCTCAACCACACACACACACAAAAACCTCTCCACTTTCGAAATCCCGCAGGCTGCGACTTTTCCGCATCTCGCGCGTCCGATCTCCTCTATATATACATATATACATAGCACGTGCATATACATGGATCTCTCTTTTCCTCTTTCTTACGTGACGTCACGCGGCGAATTAAATTGGTAATGCGCGTCGTTGTCGTGGTATGAGTTCGCGAATATCCTGACGACGATAATACCAGAGGATACTACTACTACTACAACTTGCGAGAAGGCGGTGTATTATCATCGCGGGATATTCGCGCGCTTTGAATTTCAAATGTAAAAGGAAGGGGGAAAGGCGCATGCGCGATAAAAATCCATGCGCGTGCGCGCTCTGTTTATGTGATCACGCGCGCGATTAAGATGTACCCCGCGTTCGCCGCTGGGGGTATTGAGTTTTCACAATGGTATAATGAGACTGCTGCTGCTGCTGCTGCTGTGAGCGATGCGTGGGAATGATTGGCAAATGTGTGCTTGGTGGATTGGGATGGGCAAGAGGGATTTGTATATATAGGGTTGATAGAATTGTTGTTATGGGGTGGTGGATAATTTAATATGGAATGGTTTGGTTATACCAGTGTATATTTTTGATTATATTAGTAATTATTTTGTTTATTGAGTTATCTTTATTTTGTTATATTATAACGAATTTTTTGTTTGTAAGTTTATAAACAATTAGTTACTTTGGAATAATTATATACGTGAGAAAAGGACTAAGGAATTTATGTGTACGGTGGAATTATAGATATATAGATCGATTAGTCGGCCATATTAGTAATTTAGAGAGTTTTACTAGCTATATACTACCGCCATTCGCAAAGGTTAATTGCATTTTTCACTTTCATAAACTTATATATTTTTATATTTCAATAGCATCGTAGAGTTATTTTTAGACGCTCTCGACATTGAAAAGTCAAATGCTACTTGTTGTACACTATACCGAACTTTGCGTAGTATATAAGGAACGTATTTTCTTAAATTTTTCAAAAAGAATGCCGGCGCCAGTTACGTAGCCTAAATGATTTCAAAAGCTATATATAGTGTGAATTAACTGCGTTGTTGTGTTCATTAGAAACTTTCAAGCATGTTGCTTTGTCATTGTATTCGCTATGGTTATATTTGAAGCTGTTTCGCTCAATCTAGAAATTAAGTTAATCCGATTAGATGTTCAGTCATAATGAAATTTTTCTTTAAATAAAAAAAAAAGAACAAAAATAATTAGCTTTACGGTTGTGTAATAAATTTATAAATATAATATTATAATTTATAATGATGTATAAAGGTTTTTATTGGCACAAATGCCAAAAACAGCAGGCACGCTTCTAATAAAACGCATTTACTTGGTTTAAAAAGATGATATCTTACGTGATGATATATTTTGTTTCTATTGATATCGAAAACCGATGAAAAATTTACCCATTAATAAATTTATAAAAGATATGTAGAAAGATTCATTATTATAAGAACTTTGGAATGTATAAAAAATAATTAGTCAGTCATTTCTTAAGGTACGGAAAAAAGTATAAATCAAAGCGATAAACATAATTGTATGAGATAATGCCTTTTTAATCCGGCAGTCAGCTTAACGCCTTTGTTATAACCAACTTCTGAGTTAACGCTTTTTTATTTGGAAACGACGAATTATCCGAACATTTTGTTTCCGTGCAGCCGTTTGGAAGTAGACAAATTTTTTATGCTTATACTGTATGAAGCACGTCTATGATTTTTTATCGAATTGTTAGGGTAGTTCAAGATTCTAATTACAATAGCATTGCCGTTCTTGACTCTGTTATAAACAACCCATACATGACATACAAAGCTATCGTCGTCGAAAGAAATAAGCCCGTGACCTAAAGACTACACAGAGAAAATAAAATCGTTACAATTAACGAATTATGCTTTTAAATATTACTTACACTCGAGTAGTATTTGTAATGAACGCTAATTCAATTATTATTAAGAAATAATTTGCAGTATTCCATTCCCCTGCTATTAATAGAAATAATACGTTTCCGTATGGTGAAACTCATACGTCATAATAGTTAAGGAACCATGACTTTTAAATATAAGAGCCAATCTTAAGCGAGTGGTTTCTTAACTGTTAATGAATTTCTTTAGCTATTAAGAAATATTCGTTTGTCCGTATTCAAATGACATTTCTCTATAATACAAAGATTTCTTTTTCTGCGTATGTAGTTTTATTTTAAACGCGCAATTCGTACCAATTTCAACGATTTCAGACATAGCAAATCGATTTCAATTTATCCTGCGTGTGACTTCTCCAATGAGTAATCCCACGTCATGTCTTTTCTTTTAAGTTTCTAGATTCTATTTTTACATTCGGCTACACCTTTTAAGTATACGTCATTACCAATACATATCTTGCACTCAAATGCACTCAAAAACAAATTATATTCAATGTAATTCCTGAACCACTCGTACCCAAATAATTAAAAAAAACCTATGCGCAAGGTCCCACTAAAAACCATAACTACCCCTTAATACATACTTATAATACAACCAATATATAATAACATTCACAGTCATTCTGGCAATGGTGGGGTACACGCGGCCTTTACGGACCACAAGGTGTCACAGGTGACGTAGCTTGTTTCTTCGCCCTGACGCCACTGTGCTTCGCTGCTACGTACCTCTGTGGCCTCGGAGCACGAGCTTATGCTCGCTTAGGGTTCTGGGAGGGCACCGGATTGGCTGTACTCTGCTGCATGCTCGTCGTCACCTACTTTCTCTGGCTCTTCGTTACCATCAGGTATATACCTATATATGTGTTTGTATAATGTATATATTATGTTTATGAACTTTGCAATGGTTTTTGGTAAGGTGAGCTGATTGAGTGGTATTAATATTGCTGGAATCGGTATAGGCGATCGGTTACTGTGGTGATGGTTGGGTAATGCTGGGATATATTTTATTTTTCTTTTTTTGCTGAAGATTCAAGTGTGAGAGAGAAGGAGGTTGCGTAATTGAGGGGTTGTGGTAAGGTTGGGAGATATAGTGAGATGTTGGTATCAGTAATGTGCGTACCGAAAAAGTGCGAGGATGAGATAATTGAGTAATCAGTACTTTATAAAATGGTATTGAATTATAATTTTCGTACTTTATTTAACATACGCATGATATTTAGAAAATCTTTGTCATTTACATGAATTTGTTGAATTTTAAGTCTTTTATATTGAATTAGTTGGTTATAATATTAAAATAAATGTTTAACATGACATCTTCGACTTCCGTTTTACAATTACAATTATTGTTGTCGTCAGCATGTTTATTTTCGCATGAATATTCTATGAAAAAATATTACGATTTTTTCCATACAGCGCCGAGTTATGCCAAGCAGTGATTTATTTAATATTTTAAAAGATAATTTCAAACTTTTATGCTATACGATAATTTAGTCAAAACTTAATTTCTTTTTTTATTGTAAAGGTCATGTTCAAGTTAAAGGAAATACTTTATTATTTTATAAGAACTGATACTTCAGATAAGAAGAAAAGATTCTGTGAACAATAACTATATCATTTACTAGTTTACGAAGAAAATTTGGGTTCTAAAGTTAATTATTTAGTATATTTTTAGTGGTTAATGATATGATTCTATTGATTAATATTACAAAGAGCTACAGAATATACTAATATGCCATTAACACAAACAACTTATAAAACAGTGACTTGAATATTTTATTTAGTATATAGCATTTATCTTATTACATTGCATACTTACACCTCATCACATAAATATTAAAACAAGTAATTAAATAATCTAGACTTAATTATATTAGTAATTGTGTTTGTATAACTAACTACTTCACTACATATTCATTTTTAGAATACTTATTTATATGTTTTGATTGTTTATGTAAATACACAAACTGTCAAAAATACTGTTTATTTATACAAAAACTTTATTATAAATATTATTTTTATTTTTTTCTTGATAAAGTACATAAAAAATGACGAATTTCTCCTTATTTCATTTATTTTCAAACTTTATAAAAGTATAGAAGCCATTTTTCATTTTTAAATAATTTGAGGAATAATGGATGACTTACAAAATGAATGAAAATAAAAAAATGTTTAAAATAACATAAAAATCATTTCTTATTCTAAATAAATGACAGTATTTACATTTAATTGAAATAAATTTCCTAGATTCCATTATAAATCATGGAGACAATGGTGCAGACGTAACCAGGAAGTTAGATTGCTCGTCAAGTGTAAAACTTCCGAGGAACAGCGACAGAAATCGACCAAAGATGAATGCTGTTCGAATCTCAACGGTAGTGTTCAACGGCAGAGAAACAACAGATTGGCAAGACTGTTACGGTGGTTCAGTTTCTCGTTCAGCCATAGTCCCGAGCCACTTTACAATTTTCATCAGCAAACGACTTTTGTATGACAGAAATCGAAATGTACTATAATTGTTACAAACGCGTGAAACCTTTATTGTCTTTTTTTTTCTTTTTCTGAGAAACAGATTGAAGATATTTCCGTGTTTCTGTACATTTGCTGTAGAAATTGTAGGATTCTCGCGTTTGACATGTAAATAAATCATCGTATTCTATTAGTTTTAAGATCTGCGATATAGTTCGACCTAGTAAGAATTAATATTTTGTAATTATAAGAGTTGTTATTGAAATCAAGACTGTATAAAAAAATTATTAATTTTGAAAGTTTTCTTTCTTCTTTGCGAAAGTTTTCTAATGCTCATTGTACAGACAAGACTATAAAAAGAAGATCTTCATCTGATATTATATATTTAATGTGTTTGACATTTGATCTTGTAAAAATTTTTAAATAAAAATATTTTTATACAAAATATTTATTGTGTTATTTTTTTACAGTTCAATGTTATTGCTTTTGATTGCGACTTTATATGTAATATTACACAAAATAGATACTATACTGATTGAAACCTTCACTATAACTCCATCAGTTTTTCTTTTGAAACAAGTTATTTTAAATATGTGGTACCTATACTTGTATATTATACAAAATTACACACGACTCTACATCTAATTGTGCGTTGTTTTTAAAGTGAATTACTTTTAATTGAATAACCAATGACGAGAGATACAAATTATGAAGCAAACGACAGGATGTTACTTACTTCAGAAATTGTAAGCTTTGTAAAACAGAACGTCATTTATTTAGCGAGGACAGGTAAAAATAGTGCGAGTTGTTTGACGGTCTCTATAATAAACTATGTAAATATAGGGATTTGATAATGCAAATTATACCGTTAATGAACAGCAACGTATAATTCATTTTTTTTCTCTCCTTAACTTACTTTACATCGCAAATTAAAGAATTTACGTAAATTAAACATAAAGCGTAAAAAATTCTTAAAACAGTGACATTTGTCACAACTTTTACCAACGACTTTTGTAATGACTTTTATACATCATTCATCGGAACGAATAGATTGTTGAAGTAGCATTAAACTAGTTACAGTTCTGTATATTTTCCATGTCAAGGTTTCACTAGAGGAGAATAAGTGGAAGACGCCTTTTAATTTACATTCGGCTCACTAGTTTTGCGAACTATTTGATGCCGAGCTAACATTGCTTTGCACGAAACGTAATAACAACGTAATACTCGTCTACATCTATACGAAGAACTCATAAAAATCTGTTATTCTAACTGCAATTATATGAATTCAGGTCATCCGAAAATTTTCGTGTATTCTTAGAAAATTAATATATTTTGTCAAATAATGATAGACACTGCGCATTTTCTATTATAGTGTATGAAATCACATAATTTTTCAATTTACGCAAGCAAAAAAGTTTTTTTTCATCTTTAATATTAGAATTTGAACAAACGAGAAGAACTTCTGATTGAAATTGAAAATTATAAATATTTTCCTACAGAAAACTTAATGTACAGAAGAAGCTTTGGTTTGAAATTTTATATCTATAACTTGTAGCACGATAATTTTTGTAATATCACGCTATCTGCATCAATCAAAGCCAAATAGCAATACATTGCATGAGGCATTTGAAAAGACAGTTTGATAAAGCTATTTATGACCTCTTCCTTGTTATAGAGTAGATTTCATGCGCAACAGTAGTCACTCGCATTGCTCGTGTTACAAAGAGGGCATTACCATACAAGCATCCGGAACAAATGGTCACGTCGGGTACATTTTTTCGGCGCATATTTCATTTTCAATTTTAAAATCATAGAATATATCAAGAACCATTGTTATTTGATATCATAATTTCCATATTATTTTGTAATTCATACATTTATTTTATTATACGTTTACTTGTTAATAAGTAAAACGCTCGAAGATTAAATAAAAATTTAAAAACGTTATGTAGAAACTTTGTTTTTTTTTATGTTACATTGTATTACTTGTATAAGTCTATACATCGAATACTTCAACACGCTATACATATCTTTGTAAAAGACTTGACGAAAGCAGAGCAAGAGAGACGAGAGAGAGTTAAACTTTTCAGGTCTTCGATGCATAAGTAAAGCTCGTCGAATGAGGTCTTAACGACACACATAATCGTTGCTTTACTGCAACAAAATGTAACAGTTGAAAATGAGATTAGGATGTGAAGGGTTAGTGTGTCGCAGCTTTATACTATGTATATAATAGAAGTAAACTATGACCATCTCTATCATAATCGATGTATATGTGCGCCGTACGTTGAACGTCCTTGTCAACGGATCTTTCATTAGCTAGTGTCTGTCACGACAGAACTTTTCAACCCTTTGTAAATCATTTATTTAACCAATGATAGAGAGAATATTTTATTAAGGTACAATTATAATTAATTGTAATTATTATTTTTCGTCACTGTACTTGTTGTTTATTTTAAGTTTACATGAAAATGGCTTATCCTACTTACGGTTTCACATATATATGCGATGTTCAAAAGTTAGCATTTCCGAAGGGAATGTGTCTCGAGAAGCGTAATTGAGACTAATCAGCAATTACCCGAATGTAGGCATTTTCAGAAAAAAAAACAGAGAATTCATTCTCTGTGCTATTTTCAGATTAGGTAAATGTACAGATGTCACGCAGTGGGACTTGTTTATTTATATACGAATTCATAACGCTCTAAACTAGAATTTATTCTTTAAAATAATGTAATTAACGTAGTCTTATAATTTATGAATCACTGGACATATATAAAAAAAATGTACAAACCGTCAAAAAATAAGCACTATAACTATACAGAGCTCATATTTTTAACTTTAAAGAGTTTTATTTAAAAAGTTTACATTAAAACTTTCAATGACGCATATCATAGTAACTATATAAATTTTTCAAATTATTAACGTTATTGTTGAGTATCATGGATTATTTTTAAATGGTTATATATGAACATGAAAAATTGATGCTTGCTAAAATAAGATACTTTGAATGAAACATGTTATTATATGCTTTTTTTACAGCTAAATCATTGAAAAATTTTATTTTTTATGCTTCCAATACTTTCTCATTGTAAAATTGTATGAAAATCCTCTAAAACATATACATATAACATATGTTATTGCCAAGTCGAACGAAAAGCGTATAGCTATTATGACCGTATAGCTTCTAATGCCCTGCTCATTATAGCTAATGAGAATTAATTTCTAAGAACAATCAATTTGCGACAAATTATTCAAAATGAGCGCAATAATTTTTCCTATAAAAATGAAACGACATTGTACAGTTTACCTTGTAAAAGTAATTATAAGCGTTTATAAACGATGCACGAGAGAAGAGTAGTCGACCGTAGCGCAGCGCCTTATTAAATTATTTACGTTGAACTTTCTCGATGTTCGATTTTTAAATAAACCGAAGTTAAGCCAAACCTACACAGAATTCGTCGTCATCTCTAAATGCAATGATTTATGATGATAAAGATAAATTTTTCAGTCAAATATATACTGTAGTGAAATTTGTTTACTGATAATCAAACAAACAGTTAAATGGGCCAATAATTACCGAAGAAACGATATTATCAAAAAACATTCATAAAAACACTGCGCAGTAAATAAATACTGTTGACTATGAAAACAATCAAACATGATCAATTTTAAATATACTATCAAAACCTCAATCCAACAAGACTATAGATCCTCGCTTCAAAACCACGAAAACGCAGAACCCAATTCAGCACATTTTTTAGTAATCCTTATATCATACGATAATACGCATTCACTGCTTCATGAAATATAAATAAGGCAACCAACTTACTCTTTATAGAATCATAATTACATTCTGGCCATCGCAGGATAAATAAATAATCAGCAAGGTGGCACACGTGTGCAAAAATTTTTCCGCTTACGCGAAAATTGTGGAAAAACGAAGGTCAAGGCTAGACCCGGTGTCGACGACTTCAATGCAGCACGTGGACTGATATTTTCGCGGAAGGTCGATTGGCTGGTTACGTATTCGCCGAAATATATACAAGAGTTAGGTGCGGGTAGCGTTTGATAGGAGGGTAATTGACGGGACTATAAGTAAAATGATGGATTTGGGTAGGTTCTGTGAAAGTGTACTGTTATATATGATTGGCTAGAAGAGAATTACCGACGTTCTCTTGTATCTCTCTGCATCTTTTATGGTACTTTTCGTTATTGTAGAATTGTTTATTTACTCATTTTTGTTACACTTATTTTTATCTATAGTTGAGAATCTGTCAGAAAAAGTAGTTGAATTTTATCGTTTCGACAATTTCTTACATAAACTTAACAAAATTACATAAATATTACGCAAATATAAGAAAACCTGAAAAAATTTACACTGAAAGTGGACTCAAAAAGTGGCTGTTCAATTAAAAACCTCTTCGCGACACATTATTTTTAAAGGTTGCGATTAGTTAAGAAAATGATAAAATACCGACCGTCTTTTAAACCTGAGTGATTTCGTTCAGAAAGCTTTACACAACGTTTAAAAAAAGAAATTTTAACTATAGAGCAAGGACTTCTACATTAACTTTTTTTGAAAGCCAAAGAACTTTAATTCCTCCACAAGTTATACGTAAGGCTTTAAAGTTAAACATCAAAATGAGAGTAAGTAGGGAGGAAGTAGGGAGTAAAGAAATACATAAATCGGAGGAATCAACAGCTCCATTTTTGATACCATTGCTATGCCTTTTCGATTCTTTAAACTTTTTTAAGTTTTGAAAAAATTATCAATTCTTTCTCTAGTTTTATTTATTTTTTTAATATATTTTTTATAGGATGTTTTTTAAACTAAATAACTAAGGTTTAAAGAAAGGGACGTTTTGTCTTTTTTTAAGAAATTTTATCTTTAGAAAAATGTGTGGTCAATAGATTGTTAGTTCTAAAGACGTCTTAAGTATAAATTTGCCATGTATTACCTCACATACGATAAAGAAGATAATTTTATAAGAAATTTTCAAAAAACCATCATGCATTTAATTAAATGAATATTAAACAAAGTTGAATTAACAAGGTAAGTACACCTTATTATGAACAATTCAACACTCTAAACTCTTGCTCCAAAATCAAACCGATATTTCTCATCCCGTAACTTGCAAACCACCCAACCCCCATATTTCCTTCTTCACATACATTCATCAAACCGTAAAAGTCACGTAACCACCGCGACTCGTGCCTAACCACCCGATCGACTCCTCACATACTCCTATTACATATATACCTACACCTACACACACGTACACTCTATCGGTGATCAATGCGAACATCGCACATCAACATTTGACTTTTCCTAAATTTGACATACTTCCACCTTATACTTGACCTCTCTGTGAGTCTACCTATCACCAATTAACCATATATATACACGCGTGTTCCACTTTTCTTGTTCCCCTCTCTCGCGCGAAGAAATGAAAACACAATATATCGACGTGTCTCTCTGGTATACATATGATACGCACAACAGCCGATAATTGTCGTCTGAAGAGGTCGTAGCAACGACAACAATGACCTTGGCGAGGAGAATAAGAGTAAGACGTAGGGTATAGAAAACTGTCAATTATAATATACGGACGGACAAAACAACGTCTTTGCGCGACGCGAAACTTCGACGACGATATGAGCAACTCGCGTGTTATTGACGATTGGTTGTATATATACGGGTGGTTTTAATGGTTTGGGTTTATGAGTGGCGAATATATATATTCATTCGAGCTGGGTAAATAATTGAATGGTAAAGTGGCGAGATGATGGGATATTTGAGGGTTCGATGGCGTTGTTATGAGTGTATATAGACTATATACGACGTTTGTTTTGGAGTTATAATTGATCGTTTTTGTGGTGATTATAAATTTATCGTATATGGTATCCGTTTTTTTCTCATATTTTATAATAAAGTTTTTAGTAATGGTCGGAATTTATGTTAGGAATTTGAGAAGAGATGGGAATTTTAACAGTGTCGGTTCCGGATGACTAAAAATGGAGTTTTTTACTTTTTCATATTTAAAATGATTTTGGTTGTTTTAGTATTTATGATGCGAAAACGAAAATAAAATAGATATTAAGACTAAACATAGGGGAAAAAAATAAAATTTCGTTAAAAAATATTAATTTTTCAAGAAATCATGATCTATTAAGTCGTTTAGAGAAATCGAAAATTTTTAACAGTTTTCTGAAGCTATCTTGGATTGCTTATGACTACTTCGGAAGTTCATATTTTATAAAAATATAAGGCTTAAATTTTGACATTTTTTTACTTTAGAATTAATGTTACTGATTTTGCTACAATAAACACTAATTTTAAAGTGATAGTCAATAGAATTCAGAGAAATTACATTTGAAATTTAGATAGGCCATAATATTTCATTTATGGGATCGAATCAGAAACTCTGGTCTTTATTATTTCATTCTCGATCATGACCACTTTTCGATTCTGGGAAGAGAAGCCTGCGTCGATCAACATGAAAATATATAAAGATTGTGTAGATAGATGTAATGATACTAAAAGCAGCGATATATAAATATAATACACATAAATGATATGAATGATCCAGCTGCTGAACTATTAAATTTGAAAAAAAATAAGTGAACGTTCTATTGTTATTGGTCCACTCCGGTAACCTGGACGAAATGCACCCTTTTCGTAAGAGCACTTCCTTATTTGGGTTTTTCCTATATCCTTATATTTTGAAGGATGAAAACCAATAACGATAAAACGTTCTCTTATTTTTTCAAATTTAATAGTTCAGCAAATGAACCATTCATATCATTCACGTGTATTATATAAAGATTTTGTTTCTTTTGTAATTACAATTTCTTTGTCTTTTGTAAAATCCAGTAGACTTATACTAATGTATTATTAAATAAGTAATATTTAAAAAAAATATATAAATAAAAAATATCAATTTCATTTTATCCTCGCTCTTACGGGGCAAAAATAAAATTTTCTAAAAAAAACCGGTCTTCAGGAAAAATATTAAACTTTTGCACCGATTTGCAGGGGTAGAAAAGGGCCATATCGGTTGAGCATGGAATAAAATCTGTTTTTCGAAACACATATTACTCTATATTTATAAGAAGAAAAGAAATAACATTTTCACTGCTTCATTTCATCCATTTTTTAATTTCTCTTCCCAAACTATAATTTACATCAATCGATCTTTTTTTCCCACAATTGCAAATAACTTCTATTCACGTACACTATTAACGCAAAAACTTTGTACACAATTTGTCTTTCACCGGGTCATTTACGTGTCGAACGAACAAAAAAAAAACATTAAACTTGCGTAAGTAAATATTATTTCAACCGATTGCACTATTAAGTTTCAACCCGTATAGAAGGTCACCCTCCTGTAAATGATAAGCGAATGATTCGGCAATTTACGATGAGTCAGAACAACACCACGATCCTGAGTATCGTTACATATATTATTAAACAATTATGGGTCGCGTTGTTTTTCGCGTTATGCATAAAGAAGGTATATAAATTGCAAGTATACGTACGCGGGCTATAAAGAAAAATCATTAAGCTCGTTTGTCATACGACATTCAGCCGCTAAGCTGCCCAATAGAGGAAGAAACTTAACGTTAATCTTTAAAATCCCTTAATTAACCATATATACGACGAAAATTCAATACTATACTCGCGCGGCGCGCGCGTTTAGCCGTAACCTCATTTCCAACCACCTCCGAAACGCACGTCTACACGTCTACCCTCGGAACTTGAAAACTTTATAACGCACACATTTACAAACCGTTGCTTTACACAACACATACCTTCTTCTCTATATACCTTCCAACGAATCACGTGTATCTATATACATATATATATATCTGTGTACAATGCACAAAGTACACATATCCGCGGCAATCAAGCTCATAATCCTTATATACCAGTACGCGACGAAATATAAACGTAATTCCTATAACCACTCATTAAGCTGCACATTATAATACGCGACCTGCGCCTAACTTACATATTCTACAACAATCTGACTCTTCACGAAGACCCTTACCGCAGCACCTTGAATCGTTTTCGCAGCCCGATAATTATATCTCTTGAGTTTTTAAATTGATTTTATCATCTCGGTATATAATAGGGGAGGAGAAAACCGCAGTCGGTAATATATGTATACAGGGTCGCACCGCGACGCCCTCGTTTCTTTTCTTTTCTTTTTTTTTCTCCATACGTGATCACAGACGCGTAGTAGTATCTAGCCTCGGCCCTTGGTCTGCGTGTGAGAGAAAAATGCTAGAGAGACAGAGACAGTATATAGAGGTAGCAGCATAAGAAACCGGGCAGCATTCAGTGTAAGGTATGTATGTAATTTAGCCCGCGGGGGTCTTTAAGCGCGCGTGCGATGGGTCAATAGTTGATGCGCGGCAAGGATATTGAATTGACGACGACGACGATGTGACGATGTGAAGACGATACTATGACTTTGAGGTGACTTCTTCTTATTCTTCTTCTTCTTCTTAGGTTGATTTGTTGGTGATTAGGGGAAAGGGGTAGATGTAATGAAATTTGATGGTATAGGTATATTTGAAGTTGTCTTAAGTAGAGTTCGAATGATTTTTACTGAGGATCGTGAAGGTGAAATAGGGGTTGAAAGTTTTAAATGTTTTACTAGATAAGTTGAGCTTATGTGGATAAATAAAAGTAAATGTAACTAAAACTGAAATATCTATGTACATCAGCCTTCGGATTTAAATTATTTCCGTGATCGGTACGCCATATTATACTGAGGAAAAAAGTTAAAAGTCAAATAGGTATTGTAAAAATTATACTGTATACTATTTTGTTATGTTACTGTATGAGAATATTACAAAACATTATCGTAATTTTTTTTATTTTTTCGTGTAAGTATGGAATTAGAAAAAAATTAAATTAATTGCAATCAAATAAAAATTATAGGAATTTTCAGGTATCAGGTTTACCAAACTATCCTGATGATTTTCCCAAAAAAAAATTCTCTTCTTTCACAAATACAAGTTATAAGTTGTACATACTCATATAAGTTAGTTATAAGTTATACATACTCATATTATAAATGTGTAAAAGGGTTTATGCCCGTACAATTGAAATAAATAAATAAATAAATAAATACACACTAACACAAAATTTAAACGAATCGCCAACCGCGAAACAACTCACCCCAATTCCAAGAAAACATATGTACATATAATGACTAATAATTACACGGTTCTCCATATTATGATCGATACCAGTGTAACACTGTTTCGCAAGTTAAAACGCGCTCTCGTTCGCTTCTTTCAATGCGCTTTTTAAGCTGCATTAATGTTTCACTCATGTCGCGTGTTCCATGAACCGAAGAAGGTATATAGGTATATCAGCCGATGCGCGCGTATATAGTATTACAAAGTTTACACCGTGTCGTCGTCGTCGTCGTTGCGATCGCGCCCACATGCTGCATGAGTTATTAGATGTCTTCAAGGATATTTCGAGGTGCATCGCGTTCTCTTTTCGCTTTTCAATTAGCGCCCACACACACACATACACATAACGCGCATGCGCGGTTCGTTTATATATCGTTCGCCCGCTATGATGTGACCGCGACACGTTTGATGAACTTGTTGCGCGTTGGTATATAGCTGAGAACATTATATATATGTATATAGTTATGATATGGGTGCGGCGATGAAGAATTTTTTTATTCATTATGATTTAATTGTTTTGCGGGCGGTAATTTTAAAGTTATGTAGATAGATTTATGTCAATAAACCATGATTTAATTTTATTGTCTTGCTCTTACAATAAGCGACGTTTATGTATATACGATTTGTAATATTATGAATCGAGGATAAAATTTTCCTTGACCCAATTTTGAGTTCATTATACCTTTATCTGAATTTCCGTTATGTTTTTTTTTCTTTTCTTCAATTGTTTTGATCTTGAAAACTAGCCTACGCGCGCGATATATAAACTTATTTAAATGTCTCGCTACTGCATAAGGAATGAAATCTATAGTTTTCAAGGTATTGTTCGTTCGGTTTTAAATGACCGGTACGCAAGCACTAAAGTTGCCATTGAATATGAGGTATCTATATACTTGCTCAAAGAATGTGCCATTAGTTATTTACTGTTTATTTAACTATTTAAACTCGTTTTATTGAAAAGTGGACGTACTAATTGTTTCTCTTTGCAAGGTTTAAAAAGAAATAATTATTTATTTACATACAACATTGTTTACACGCATAACAATAATGTAGTTATACAAACATTATTTAATGGTTGTATGCGCGTGTGCATTTATATACATATAATACACATAATCTTTTGCAAGAAATTCTATTAATTAATCATAATTATTTCTATCAGATACATTTGTTGTTGTATATACGAAAAAAGAACCAGTAAGAACGTCAAATTACATCAAATAAACTTGCACCCCTTTTATAATCATTGGTATATATCTACGCAATATTTTTTGACGTAACTTCAAAATTGATCCCGAGTACGATGACGTTTTGAGACGACGCTATATTCTTACGTCATCACATTAAAGATGTTTATAATGAGCGGAATTCACTCTATTACGTTATAACGTAGTCCCAACTCTTTAACGTTATCCAGAATTTAAACGATAATTATTATTAGAAACGCTCGTTCGCGATGTTTTATTTTTAAATCAACATTTAACGAACATCTTTACAATATATTATTAGCGATTAATTTAATATAGAATAATTTTCTTATCATAAAAAAATAAACAAATTAATGGTGATGTTGTTGAATGGTTAGTGTCAGATAGAGTATGATATGAATTTTTCTATCATAGTTAACAAAATGAGAAAAAATTAAGAATCTTCGATCAGACTAAGGCGTTTCATTCTAACTACTGGAGTGAATTGATCAGTGATGCTCCAGTAGCCTCCATCCGACATCAACCCTCCGTCGTTTGGCGGTTAAGTTATTAAATGTAGGGCAATTTTCTATCGTGAAAAGAACATTGAAAATTTATTTTTTTCTTCTATTTTATTCCATTTTGTACTAACCACTTGGCACCATTATTAAAGTTTCAATTTCTGGTAAATAAAAATATGGCTGCTATTAAAGCCTTCACATATCTAAGTTTTTTCTGATTTATAAATTAATAGGGCCCAAATTTTTCTATAACAACAGTATAATAATGGATAAAACAAATTGTTTTCAGAATGGAAAGACTTGGACTATATGTATTGATCTCCTATTGAGTAATTAGCCAAGCGTAAGACAATGCCGTGACTTACATGTAATTGTCGTTATACGAATGCCGGCAATTTCCACTGTAAAGCATCAATTTTACAGTATAAGAAAAGATAATTAAGGTTAACAAATGTTGTATTATTCATTCCATACGTAAATCAATCAATCAATCAGTCTCGTATATTAATTTACAAACTAAAACCTCATAACATAAACATCACTACTTCTCTCTTTACCCCTACCCCTTACATCTCAATCCCACGAAAATCCAACCAAACCTCCCCAAAAAAACCCTCATCATCTTTCAATCTCACTTTCTTATCACATTTATATACCCGTATACATATATATACACCGCGTAAGTAATCGCCGAGCCTCAAAACAACTCGAGCTTCCCTATATATCTGCGTGCTTTTCCTGCAAGCATGCGCGCACCAAGCATGCATCCATGCATACATATACACACTCTTACGGGCGTTCGTAACTGTATATGACTGATAGTCACATGGAAAACGTATATATATATACGTGTACATTGCGGCGCGGAGAACTTGACATTGAACCTTCGAGCCGCGCGCTCGTCGTATATGCGCCTACTTGTCAAACACAAACATATATATATGCATACACGCTCGCGTACATACGTATACATACGTGTGTTTGTGCCGACGGCGAGCTTATATATATATATATATATGCGCGATGAGTGCACGCGAAAGAGTATATATGTTTGTGTATGTGTATACGTATATGGGCAAATGAAGAGAGGAATTAAGGAGGAAGTATGCAGAAAATGTGCGTGGATCGAGGTGCATGATGCTTGGTATAATGAGTTGATTATAAGCGGGTAAAAAGAACAATGATGAGGTAGAATTTTTCTATAAGGAAGAACTTA
This sequence comes from Torymus tubicola, assembly GCA_035583055.1. Classification (NCBI taxonomy): domain Eukaryota; kingdom Metazoa; phylum Arthropoda; class Insecta; order Hymenoptera; family Torymidae; genus Torymus; species Torymus tubicola. The sequence goes on from JAWWEQ010000010.1 coordinate 1,290,375, forward strand.
CGAAAAGAATAACGGAAATTATACAATAAATATATAAGAATTTATGCGTATATCAAAGTGCTCCGAAAAAAATGAAATAACTCGCACCCTCATGATACCCCCTGAAGCGCAACCAGTGCATGCCACCGTAATTGCTAGAACACCCGTTCCCTATACACCTCCATACGCGCTTCCTCCATACACACACACTCGCGCGTCTAGAAAAAACTATATAGAGTCAAAAAGCCTAGCCAAGCTTCTACCGTATATACATACATAAACCTACACCTACACATATCAATACATTCTATACTACATACCAATAGACGACATACACAACTACCCACAGACCTATAGACCGAAAGACAACTATATACGGTAAAGAAGCGCGTGCCATACTTAGTGGCGGCAGTGGTGGTGGGGTATATGTGCAGTATATGTACGATGAAAAAGAAGAAGAAGAAAAAAAAAGAGCGTCGGCGCGTGCGCGGTAGGGTGTAGTAACCCTTGGTTACCGGTACCGTCCGTCCGTCTGTCCCCTATCGGGCGAGGCGATCGCTCGCCGGCACTCACTACGCTCCCAGTCGTGGGCACCGGCGCATCGCTCTTATATATACACGCTACGTTGTATATACATCTATACTCCATTACAAAAGTGTATACGCGAGTGCGTGTATATTATAATAATAATTTATACATATTTATGTGTCTTAAGTATATATACTAAGAGCCTCAGTGGATAAAAAAAATCGGATAGTGGTGGTGATGGTCAGTTGTTGTTGAATGAAATCACGTAAGAGACGTATAAATGTTGTTGTGTAGTCGCTGCAGGGAACAGCAGCCCAACATAACAAGGTAGAATACCGGCGATCGTGGATAACAATAATAGCATTAATAACAATAACGAGGAGGTGGTGGTGGTGGTGGACGAAGGTGATAACAAATTGTTACTGATACTCGGCATAGCGGGCAGATACATGTGGACCGTATTGTTGCTCGGTATTATCGTTAAGACGATACTACGTAAACTACGTAGATTCGATCGTATTTACGCCGAGGGTATGAGATTCGCTAGTGTGACCGGTAACCAACGTAGCATCAAGTTTCACGGTTGATTGTTATAGTGCGCGACGTATTATATATACATATTTATATGTATATCTGTGGATGGTAAAAGAAAAACAAAAAGCTAGCAGGATGTCAAGTACCACTGACGACGAATCGAATTGAGCGTATATTACAATCAACGAGGGTTGCTGCTATTATACTATTGTTGTAACAATATAACAGAGATTTCTTGTGTATGTGTATGTGAAGAGGAACAAACCGAAGAAGGAAGAGTGCGAGCAGTACGCGCTCATATATATAAGCTCGTGTATACACTTTCTCTCACTCTCTCTCACTCTTCGACGAGGCTCGATCGATCGGTGGAACGAACGGACGGTGTCGCGCTCGCGCGCGCGTGTACTACGAGACATACGAGAGAGATAGAAAAGAGAGAGAGTGTGTGTGCGTGCGCGGGGTAAAACGAACGCGAGTGTGTGTATAGGGTAGTATATAGAAAAAGCGTGGCGGACGACGCTGTCGTTGTTGTTGTTGATCGTCGGTTATTACTTTTTTTCGGATATAACAACAAGAAATTGTGCACGTTAACCAATTGACGTATATATATAGGTGTATAAGCAAGTAAGTGAGAGAAGATCGGGTGAGCGAAGAGTAGTAGTAGTAATATAAGAAGCAAGGGTGGCAGGCGCGATTTACGGACATGTGAGTAAATGGCCGTGGAAGGACCGAGCCACCCTTCCAACGACCTACTATGGGCATCTGCCTGGACACAGGTGAGTTCGAGGGATTTATATATGGTGCTGTTTTCTTTTTTTGTGAGGATACGTGTGGGTGAGTGTATAACTGCGGGGAATCGATTGTATCGGTTGAGGTCTGGAAAAGTTTAGCGAAAGGTATGTGTATGTGTATACTTGGGAATCAATGCGAGAAGGGTGTATGTAGGTGGAAACGCGGATTTTTTATGGGTATAGTGTGGAGGTGGGAATGGGTTGGATGAGGTCGGGGAACTGTAGGGGGTTAAGAAGGTATAATTGGCGGTTGATTGGGTAGATGAGGTAGAAGATTTAAAAACAATGGGTTTATAGGAATAAAGGGTAGCTGCAGAATTTTGAATCAGTTGTATATATATGTATGCTGAGTGAACAAGCGAGTTTACATATTCTGGTGTTAGATTAATTTTCGCTAATTTAAAATTTAGATAGTACATTTGGTGTATCAGTGTAATTATGAAAAGCTTAAAGTGTATACGGGATACGGAATGGTTCCATTTAGTTTAAACCCGAATTATTTGCACGCACGTGATTTTTCAAAACAACATCATTATTGTATCATACATGCCGATCGGATGATTCATTCTTTAGACGTATATATATATATATATATATATGTATACACGTGGATATAAAGACAACTTAAGCGAAACCGCTTTACCGAATAACAATCAATCAAAAGTAGAAGCATTCACATGTCACAGACAATAATTTTGTATATAAAAACCCGGCGAATAGCCGATTGAATACGAACAATCGCGTCGTTGGTTATAGGCATAAAATGTAGCTCGAACGCGCGCGTGTTCGTTTTTCCTTTATCCGTAATTGAAGCGTAATAAAAAATTTGATAGTTGAGCCGTGAATGTAAACGTTGATAAATTGACATTAACGCGAATGTAAATCTGAAATGTGTGTGTATATGGAGCAATAAAAGCACAGTGTTTTCGACACGTGCCGGTTGTGTGTTGTATACAAGCGGGTATAACGAGATAGAGAAAATGTTATGGTAGTGGAGAAAAATATATGATGTGCGAAATAAATCTTTGTTATATAGACTGCTATGGTATTTATTTAGATACTTTTTATGATTTCATTCGATGATTCTTAATAATGATAAAAAATGGGTTTAATGGGGAAGGAATATTGAAAACTAATAAAGTTTATCTGTATTGTATAACAGATAAAAAAAATTTGAATGTTACCAGCAAATTTTTATATTGTATGTTGTAATAATACAATAGTGCACAACATTCGATATAGGAATTATATTTGTTTATTACACTACGTAGAGTACATTTTTCTAAAAATATACGTTTGTTTAGATATACAAGTACCAGTAAACAAAAAAATATATGAAAAATTGTGAGTATTTACAGTACAACGTAGTCTCTATTCGTTATTTTTCCTCGTAGTATTATTGTTTTAACTCCATTTTTTTTTTCTTTTACAAAATTCATACTATATCACAGAACAGTTCGTTTACTTTACAAAATAAAATGAAAACTAGAACACACGGCAACTTCCGCGTGCAAAAAAAAGATCGTTTTATAATTTGTTAAAAGAAGTTAACGAATTTAAACAAAAGTGACCGTTATATCTATATACTACATTCCTTGAACCGTACCAGTACCAAGTTTTGTCATATAGTTAAATATTCTTTCAAGGCGCGCTTGCGTATCTCTGAATAAACCAGAGACTTTATATATATATTTTCAATTCGATTTCAAAACCATGGCCATCATCCATTTTAATTACCATATCACAGAAAAAAAGAAGAAACCTTCAAAAATCACAACTCCACCATGACCATCGTCCCTAAAAAAGCAATCACATCCGCTACCCACATTAAAAATTCCTCCTACCCAATCCCAACGCGTACCGTTAACCCCTCCTCCCTCAATAACCCTTATACCGTTACGCTACACCTCCGCACCCTCAATACACTAAACTATACCGAATTCCCCGGCCGAACCTCTCACCACCCATATATATATATTCGCAAACCCCCCTCAGCTACCACACACACACATACAAACCACTATATAGACCCACCTACCAAAGTGGGGTCCTCCCACTACACAAATATAGCTACGCTCTCGTAAAGCATCGAAACCCATCGCTTTCGCATATACACCGCTACCACCGCACGTCGCATACCTTCCACCTCCTGCACATACACACATATATATATATATATTGCATCGACCGGATCGTCTCGCGCACGCGGCACAAGGTAAAGGTCGCGCGCTGTGCAGGGGAGAGTCGCTCGCGGTCGCCCTGTGCTGCAACGACACATACATATATATCGTGACGTATGCACCTACGGTTTTGCTAGCGATCGATGATGGATACACCGGCGTGTGTATAAGCGCTGTTCTGATGCCCTCTCTCTCTCTCTGTGGTCTATCTCCTATGTGTGTATGTGTGTGAGAACGCGGAAAAAAACATGTTGTCAGCGGCCTGTTGATAATGCACGCATATATATAATGGTTTGACTTATGTATGGATGTATGTATAATAGGGGCTGTGAACCCTTGAACGCGGTCACATACGGACGGAGACGTTACGGCGCCAGGTTTTTTCGTCTATACGGGTATATAGGTATTATAAGAGGTCTTCTTTTTTTTTCGCCGACTTTGGTGAATGTTTCATGAAGTAGGGAAGGAATATGTTGGCGACGGGATTATTCGCGCACGTGTGTCTGAGTTATATATATGTAGGTCAGGTAGGAAGGTTTGTGTATAGTTATGAGAGGTAAATGAATGGTATATGGTGGATGAAGAGATGAATATGTGTATATGGTGATTTTTTTTGGATATTGGTTGGATCTTTTATACGATTGAATGCGAATTTTCACGTATATATCAAGTCGAGTAGCTCTTAAAAAGTAGAGCAAGCAGCGGCGATGTTTTTTTTTTCATTGCCAAACGCGGTCAATAGGCTTGAATACGTTAATTCCGAAAGTTCAGAACTTACTTATTCTAGTGATTTCCCACTTATTCGCGTTTTCAACAATATATATATGTCTGCGAGAAATTAGTTATTCAACCTACCTTTGGCTTTTCATTGTCACACACACAGACACAAATATTAGTAAAGTCCCATATTACATATACCAAATGCGAAAAAAAAATTTGAGAAAAATAATGGTCGTATCAGTATAATAATCATCTAACCTTCCACTTTGCATTTAATATTTATGACTTTTTTCACTGCAAAAGAACGCACACACATGCTTCCGGGAAAACCATTAACAATCTATACTTTTTGACTTTCTCTCTCTCTCTTTCTCTCTCTCATTGCTGATGCACATTTCGATGTCTCTCGCATGTCGCTATCAATTTGCACTCACAGCTCTGCACGCGTCAGCGCTCCTATGTGTTAACGATCTCTCATTCAAGTCTCTCGCGAGCGCGTATGTTCATCACTCATTGAGTAAAAGCACGTCGACAGCCGCGCGTACATAAGCAATTTTTAACCGAATAGGAATTTCCTTTGAATGCCTTTTAATAACGGTAGGTTGTAATATCTTTATACAATGTTTTCACTAAACTAAAAAATATGTGCACTTTACGCTTGCTATGACGAAAAACAACATTCGCACCGCGGGTGTAAAGTTCAACTTTACGCTCATGGTAAACGAAAAGTACTATTTCATTCTCTCGTATGTATATCGAGGAGAAAAAAAAACAATTTTGAATGACCACGGTTGGCGCAAAATGCAATCAATGAACCGAGAGCCTAACCCTGACGCTCATTGCAGATAATCGGAGTATAGTATGGGGGGCGGGGAGCACTGCTTTACGATAAATGCAGCTGGATTTTATTTTTAGTCAGTTTCTTTTTTTTAATTGGCTATTATATATCATTGGCGAAAATTTAAATACAGCTGAAAAATATTTCCGATGTTGTCAGTAAGCAGTATTCATTATTCGTGTAATCGATAAGACAAATATCGATGATTCTTATATACACCGTCGCCGTCTCAACATATACCTATCGTTACCACTTATTTTTAACTCGTATATACCGTTGTACACATAAGATACAAAATTACATTCTCGTCTCTTGCTCGTGATCTCGCAATAATTGCAGAATGTATAAACGTATATACGCGTGAGTCACACATTAACCATACGCGAAGTACAATTTTTAAGACTTGTAAATCATTTCGCCACGAAGCGAAAAAGTATACTAATTACATTTTTATATGATAATACTATTTGCATATTGATATTCCAGATAATCTCTAGAATAATTACGGCGTTCGATGAACGGGTGATGCGAGAGAAAAAAAACAATACAAATTCGCTCGAGAACAGGAAATTGATGTAAAATCTCGAGTGTAATATCTTAATGCGAATCTGGCCATTTGGAAAACTATTTTGAATTATGAATGCCTTGGGATTATTCATTCATGTAGAAGGGCTCGTTACGCGGAAAGAGTCGACGCACGACTGACACGCGATTCGCGTAAATTTCTTTCCACTCGATATACATGTATATACAATTTCGATTGCTGTTTTACCACTGGATTAATTATTCTTTCATGTGACCGGTTGTAACGGATGTATGGATAAATTAGATATATTAATTATGACTATTAATTACAAATAATTAGTTAACGATATTTGAAGAAAGTCTATTGAGAGGAAGAACATTTCGTAGTTCAAATAGAGGTGATATTGTTTATGAAAACATCATTGAAATTATGAAAACTCTCTTCTCTTTTCCTTGGCTTAATTTCATCAACATGTTACTTTATCCATAACGAATATTTAAGAGTTGTCATAACGTACTCATCACTTGAAATATAGTACCAACATATACCCATACAATAATATATTATTGAATCCTTGTTAACTATATCTGCATATGAAACATTAAAATTTACGCAAAACCATATACCATGCAACAGTACACTATTATCAAACAAGACCTACTATACGTAATTATTACATAGTTGACCCTTGACATTGCTCCAACCACTAGTACATCATGTCAAAACCTCCATCACGAAGCCGCATAATAACAAGACCGATCATCCTCCCATACCACAGAAACAATATTTTATCAAGCCCAACAAAATCACAGCTATACCCCTAAATTTAATCCCAGCACATATATAGTTCAGCGACCTAGTGAACCACTGACAACCGCGCATATACAAAAAACATCCCCCTCATGCTTTAACACTCGAAAACAAGTCGTCTCGCCGACGCATAAAATTAAGCAAAAAAGAGCAAAAGAGAGTTGGGCACCCACGTTAGGAAAAAAAAAATCAAACGGTTTCGTCCTCTCTCTCTCTCTCTCTCTTTGCAAACACGCGAACTGTATAACCGTGCCCATATATACATACAGGGTTGAAAACCGCAAGTCACAACGTCGCCGCGTATAGAGAAAAATTCGGCATGGACACTGGCCTTTTATTTCCAGACGTATAGCGTTTGCGCGATCGATAACGAGAGAGAGAGAGAGAGACAACGACGACGACGACGACGAGTTTACATACACTTACGCAGAGAGGCGACGATCGCGGTCGAGAGGCCGTTCACGCCGGATTTTTATCGACCATATGTGTATGTGTATGTGGAGAAATAACCTGGGCCAAGATCGCGATTCGTCGCGCGAAATTTTATAGCCAAGGTCGGAGGGGTTTGGATATATTGTTGTACGTATGAGTAAAGGGTAGGATAGATGTCGCGGTGACGGATGGATGATAGATTCGAATATATAGGAAGGATTGTGGTTCGTGTTGAGCTTTTTTTTTTGCTTTGCTTTATTGGTGGTGACTGTTCGGGAATTATCGTATGTATATGTATAGGTGGATGGAGAGAGTATGCGATGGTAAACAATAATTTTGTCGGCTGTGGTAAGGGGAAATGGTGTAGTAATGCGACAGTGTGATGAACTCTGAAGTGTATATAGTGTGTGAGCGATTGGAAAACAATTTTGTTTTGTAATTGAGAATTTATCGTGAACGGGTGTTACGTAAAATTTGTGGAGGTTGAAAACGATTCTTTTTTCGTTGCAGGGATGGTTAACGCTTTCTTTTATAATAATTTTTAATTATGGTATGTTTGTTAGGATGATATTGACAAAATATTTAAGCCTATATATATGCTACTGCGGAATTCTCTTGTAGTAATCTCTTGAATCCATCTTATTTTTTCTCGACGCAGAAACGCAATTCGAGGCAAATTCATATATGTATATTTTGTTTGTGCTGACTTGTCGAAATTTTCCTCGTAAGTAGTAATCAAAACAAAACGCTGAAAGATAGAAAAAACAAAGATAAAAACATATACTAAATAGAAAAGAAATCCCATTCATAAAATTCCGGAAAAATTTGTAATTATAACAATTAACAATTGGAATTTCATAACATCGCGATACGTAAACACTGCAAAACGACGTAATATACATCACAGGACGCGATATAACGCCAATATACGTACGATTCATCCTCAGTACCTGTAAAGTCATTAAAAAATAAGGAAACTAATTGTCAGTCATGATAATATTGAAAAAAAAAACAAATTAAAGGACATTATCTGTACCGTACCGTTAAAAAGCGTGTCTGACAGTTTAGCCCACGTATCGACTTTCAATTATTATACGCGTATATATACCTATAACATACAGCCAGCGTGTGTCTCCTCCATTGGCACTTTACGAACTTTTAAAACTAAATTTTCCACTACTCCCATCGATTCCGCACCGCGGAGTATATATGTACAGGTTTCGAATTTGTGCTTTTATTATTGTCAAGTTCGTTAATATTGCACAATCATGGTATAGCATATATATTTACAATCCGCAAATTCTTTTGGATTCTATAAGATTTGAATTTTATTCGTTGATTTACTTAAATATATATATATACGTATAGTTTGGCGATATTTTATCAGTAGAATGGTTCACTGAGCTTCAATCAATGCACACGCGGCGTTCGAGAAGTTTCACGTTTTTACTAGTATACAATTTCCGCATATAATTAAGCGCCCATGTTTCCAGATATATTCGATAATATCGTGGCTTTCATTCACGTGTGCTGCGGGTGATTAATTTTTAATCGACGTGATACGCGTAAATGCATATGACGCCGCATGAATTTATACATCATACGGTCGATAATTACCTGGAGGTGTATTGTTATAGTGGTAACTTAATAAAGTGATCGCGAAGTAAATATTTTTGTTGTCTTATAATTATTGAATATTTATCGATGACGAAATATGTGGAGGGGTTGATTTATAGTCGGCGGGAATTTCCGATATCTGTCGATTAACGTATAGCAAACCCTAATTTGCTTTCACCCATTTCAGAGAAATGTAGAAAGACTTATTTGATTATAATTGGGGGTATAAAATTATTAAAGAATTAAGCAGTTAATAGATTTTCTGGGAACCATGATATATTTTATATTTTATTCCATTATCAGCTATATTTCATTAAGAAAAATAGTGAATACTTAAATATTAGCAATAAAGATTATAGCATTAATGATAAAATCTAGCATGGAACTAATTAAGTTTAACGTTCTCAGCTAGCATAATTAATTTTAAAAAGAATATTCCAGCCTTTAAAAATTATTCTTCTTTTTTTGTTATAAAACGTCAAGACAGTGCAAAACAAGCAAACGTTTCGTTACATCAATTGAATTCATATAATTAAATTATTGTATAATTCGAATTTTTAATCGATAACTACATCTCTTAGATTAGAAAAATCTTTCACTTGACCACACTTTTCGCACTAATTTAAATCCAACCCAAATTACCGAGATTTTTCATTAACCAAAGTAGATCGCGTAAAACAATACCACCACCGCTTCAAAATTGTCGACTCACCGTTACCTTACATAGAATTTTCTCGACGAATCCATCGTACCCACCGCGTCATTTACCTCTGTATACGTCGTATACTTCATTGCACCCACATATACACTGAGAAAAATGTTATAATAAAAATTATTATATTATATAGTAAATATAGTACAAATTTTGATAATCCTAGTTTGTTTCTATACGTTACTATATAATATAGTAATTTTTATTATAACATTTTTCTCAGTGTACCGAAACTAAACCATCCCCTTATTCGACTTCATAACCACATTTTCACAGCCACCACCAGTTGCCTCTACACCACCTCCCTCACAACAACACACGCAAGAGATGTGAACGAACGGCGCCGCGCACGCGGTCGCGATCAGAACCCCACAGTATACGTCGCGTGCTACTACTACTACTTCTACTATATAGCTTATAAGTATATTGCGGTTCACACAACCTGATGTTTTCCACGGTCCGATATATCAGTACTATATACATATATATATACATATGTTTCCCTTCGTCACCACCGCAGCTATATATGCGTCCTCGAGCATTGTACAACATAACAACGACTAACATACACATACACGTGTATGACTCATCGCTCGATATACATATAATAATGGAAGCGCACACGCGCGCGCGCGCGCGCGCATACACATCACTTTCTATGCACTTTCTCCTCTCGCTCGCGTGTTTAGTAGGTAAGGGTTAGTCGTTGCGCGACAGTTGCACGATGATTCCGAGAGTGACAGTTACCGAGAGCAAAGAGGAGAAAGAAGAAGTTGTAGGTAGGAAAAAAGGTGAAGAGAAGAAGAAGAAGAGTAAAGAGGAAGGTACGGTAACGACGAAAGGTGCGAATATTATAAGGGTGGATTATTATGTTTTGTGGGAGGGTAATGGGGTATGTATATATATATATATATATATCGATTGATTGTGTCGCTGCGGTATATATGTATGTGTGATGGTTATCGCGGGTGTACGCCACCGATGACTCACTATACATGCTCGAGGTTGCTTTTGATGTGTGAGGGTATATGTATAATACACGGTGGATGCGTATGGTTATGGGATCGAGAGTGTTAGGGTGGGGAGTTTGAATGGTGTGAAGCGAATTGTACGTATGTATATATGCGTATTGAGAGAAAATTTGATGAATTTATTATTGTGTATATATTGTTGCAGATCAACAAGATGGATCGCAGGTGTTCGAAGAGGCCGGTGCTCAGAACGCAGAGAGATATGGCCGAGAGCCGGGAGTATTGGCGACACCGCCAGGTGGCAACTTTCCCATGCAGAACGCTGGACCGGTCAAATTCGAGCCTCCCACGGTCCCGGTTATTTTTGTACTCGGTATGTGTATATATACTTTATTATATGGTTTATAAGAAAACATTTTTTTTTTTTCAAAGAAAAAATTTCTTACTTCAAATACAGTAGTTTTGTAATGTAAAACGTATCTCATCACGTACACGTGTCGCGTAAATATATATGATTTTCTACACTGTTATATATGTAAAATAATGCGTTGGTAGCTTGAAATTTAAAGAATTATACGTGGATAAAAGTTGATCAGTTTAATAACGACCTCGCGAATATTCCACAGTATAAAAAATCATTAATCTATGTATGCATGATGTGCGAATATTGATCGATTTTATTATACTATAACGTCAAAGCTTGTGTCATGGACGATGTCTATGTGCGTCGGCGTTCGAGAGGCGTGAGACGAGAGACATGACGATGCAAGCGATATAGAATATCATTTGTGTGTGCTCGACATTACGTCGCAGTGTTAGCTCCGTCGTTTTATATATTTATATACGTATATATGGCGTAGAATTGAAAACTCAGGGTTTGTCCGAGGTTGAGCCGCTGTTCATTGAATATTTTCCACGCGACTTATCATTCTTGTCAAAAGTATCTTGTCAAAAGTATCGAGCTTAAATATGCTTAACCAAGATTTCATTATTTCCAGAAATTGTTAATATATAATAAGACGGGTACTGTAATGCTGATTTTTTAAAACTAAATTGCAATCACTAATCTTCTGAACTTAAATATTTTGGATTTTCATTATGATTTAACGAAACGTCTTTAACGTCAGTCGTCTAGCACACAAACAATGAACAATAATCATGGTAGCATAAGATGCTTGTTTTATACCTGATTTAACGCATGCAAAATAAAGCAAATATAGGAATTTCATACCAAGTGCCTGAGAATAACATTTGTTTGCATAGTACAAAGTCGAATTTTACGCATATAATATACGTAAAATTCAATTTTTCTTCACACGGCACGTAAAGTGCGTACTGTACGCCCTGCGCAATTTTGCGCTCCTCGTGAACAAAATTAGTATATGTATTAGTATTACAGGATCTATTATGTTCGCCACACGGACGAAATCTTTACGATCTCGTGATTGTGCAACACTCAGTGCGTAAAGTTCAATTTTACGTCCTAGTGACGAAATAGTAGATGATGCACCTAGGGAGTAAAGGTAAAGATTTTACTTATTCCCATGGTGCATATACTAATTCTCTTCACGAGGAGGGTAAAATGCGTAGACTGTTTTTTGCCCACAGTGCGTACAGTACGCGCTTTATGTGAGAAAACTATACTATTTTATAAGAAGATTGTAAAATCGAGTTTTACGCACCGACATAAAGACGTAGATAGAGAAGAAATAGAAGTAAAATTCTATTTTATGCTTACAAAACGAGATGCAACGTTCATATCACGAGCGTGCGATTTATATTCTTATGTATTTACAGATTAAGTGCAAACAGTAGTAATACTTTTTCACAATTTATTAACCATTATATCATATATATAAAAAAAACATACTAACAAAAAGGAAATTATTGTGTTATTACAGGAGGTCCTGGCAGTGGTAAGGTGACACATTGCGACAATTTAACGCAAGAGAAGAAGGGTATAGTTCACATCAACATGACGGACCTGCTGCAACAGTATGCGCTGGGCAACGGTGAGTCACGTGATACAATTAAAATTCAACGTCATCCAGTATAATCTACCGCGCATGGATCTGTTATTTATGTATATAAAATGTATAGTATTTCGCTATTTTGCGTGATGCACCATGCTACTCGGGTTATGATACTCACGTATAGTATGATGCTCGATTGAATTGTATACGTCGATATAGGCGATTTAGCATTGAATTAACATTCCAAAAGCTTTATCATTACTTTGTGGAAACTACTGCGTCATGTTTAGAATATGAAGATAATGTTGTATATCGTATAGTTATTATTTTAAAGTTGATACGTTCTTGATTCATCAAAACATTCTTACTATTAATTTCCAAATTTAGTATTCTGTTAAAAAAACGAACCTAATTTTCAGAGGATGATGCAATAATTCCTATTTTTCCATGATTTGATTTTTATTATTTATGTTTGCTAATTATATTATCCATTGCTCACCCGCAATTTGGCAGATAGCGCAATCGCCACCTCGGTTCATCACTGAAGTTAAGCAGCATTTGGCGCGGTTTGAACTTGGATGGGTGACCGCGGTTTCTTTCTGCGATATTTCGTGTGATCGGTTAGGTGTCCATTTGTCTTTTGACAAATTGAGCGGAAGGTGTGGTGGCTAAATACAGTTTTAGTGTCTTATATAAGCATAGGAATGTGATCCAGACATCAAAACTGAATTAATCCAGTACACCGAACATACCGGTGCGGCTTTTCTTAATTAAGATTCATCTCATTTGGTTTGCTTATAAGTTTTATCCGCCCAACACAGATAACTTTGGACGAATGTGAGATGAATGTTAGGTGGAACAAGTTAAACCAATATTATCGATTGCTTTATAAAATATTATAATAGGGAATGATAGTTGAGTTCGATCAAAAACAAAATAATGAAAAATTTAAAATATAGGTGTACCGATATTTCAGTTGAAAAAAATAGCAAATACGAATAAATTGAAATATTCATACGCGTTGTCCGTACTAACTTACAACTAATAATACTTACGGATAATATTTAACCTTTATTTGTAGATCTATTTGGACAAATTTAGAGTCAATAAACTCAAGATTTCTCAAAATAACATCCATAAATTGAATAACAAAACCTTCATTGTTATACCCTCAGAAAACGAAATTTCAACTCAAACTATACTCGCATCCATATATATGCAACCAACCTTCATACTTTCAAAAAAAATTCATCACCACCCCCGCCACCAACAAGAAAAATCATTTTCGCAAACATTCACCCACATTCACTCCGCAGCACATCGTAACCCTCCCCATAAACCACTTCGCACCTATTTTGTATAACACCACTACAATATAACCGTGTCACATACATAACATACCCATACCACCACATCCCTCCTCGTTTTCCCACCACTCATATATAGGTATACATCCATACATATGTTATACTCGCTCGCAGCAAGGCGCGAACTGGAACAAGAACCGCGCGCGTTCGCTTGCGCTTGTTCTTATATACATATACATAAGTATATTACACGACGAGCATCGTCGTCGTCGTCGTCGTCGTTTTCGCGAGAATGACTAAGTGCTTTCCACGCGGGGGCGAACAACGCCGCGCGCAGGTTGTTTAGCCGGCGTATGTATATATACGAGAACCCGATCGATTTGACCGCAAGATCGATGGAGATACAGTATCCATAGTTGCACAATAAAGATACACCCCCGCAGCGAGCACTGCCGGCGTGCGCTTTATTATAGATTCATGGACCTCGAGTAGTGTATATATGTAGGGTGCAATGATGTGTATGCATAGGAATGCGCACGATTGTATGGGGATGTATAGAGGGGGAATTGTGGTAAGGTAGCGGTGAAAATGTATAGGCGTGGTGTGGGTTGTGTATATATTGGTGCGCGATGAAGTGATCGGTTTTAGTTGTTGTTGGCACAGTTATTTTTGATATTATGGGGGTTTATAATTGTAATTGTAGTAAGTTTTTATGATTTAGGATAAGATAGGGTTGAGAGTAGGAAGAGAAATTTATGTGTATACGTGCATATAAAAAAGTCGTTTGTTATATTTAATGACGAATAGTTTCTTGGAAAATAAAATGACAATAATGATACGGTGTAAGTTTAAGACGTGCTTCTGAATTCTTGGGAAAGTTATTATGATTCATAGTTGCTAGTTTAAAAAGAATCTTAATAATGTTTTGTTTTATCATAAAATTTTGGTCAGGTTGTTCCGAGCAATATCAGCTAAATAATTTTCAATAAAATATACTTTCTATCAAAATATCTATCATATAGCGCAGAATCAAACAATGTTTTAGTGTTTATATCTACAGAAGACTCACGGTATGCTTAATTAAAAATTTCTCTTATATAAAATAACCACAACTTTTCTCTTACCACAAAGAAATATATGTAAAGCCAATTAAAAGCAAAGCAAAAAATTAATTTCAAATTACGCTAAAAGGCTATATATATAAGGAAATAAATCTCGCCAACTTAACGATGCGCCGAAGAATTTTAATACTTCTCAGCTTTTTTTCCTCGTCATTTCATTACCCAACCATTAAAGTCAAAAATATATTTTAATCATTACAATTATTTCGATTCGTATATATACAATAAAGCGGCATGTGATTTACGCGCGAAATAAACGTCGTGCGCGCGCGAGATCAATCGTTCCGCCGCAAGCGCGCGTAGAGATCGCGAACGATAATACGACGAGTGACAAAAAAAAAACTGCGCATATAGCGTTCCGAGAAAAATTCGCTTAAAGTTCGTTATACCTGCGCGTACACCGACATGTATACATATACTGTATATACGAACCCGGCGCTTGACAATTTTTTTAAATTTCCTCGAGGGGAGCAATAAAAAGTGCACACACGCGCCCGTTAAAGTTTTCGATTTTTTGATCGATTTTGTAGAACAAAAATGCTGCGGTTAGACCCTTTCGCTTCTTCTTTTACTTCCGCTTGGTTTTGTATATACTCGTGTGAAGTTTTTGTTTTTGTACAAATATTTAGTAATTTTTTAAGATTTTTTTTATCAATATAATAGCAAATTAATCGTAATTAATCTTTGCATCACAGTTTTTAACAAAAAAAAGCTGTTTACTAAGAAAATCCGTTATGTATCCGAATAAACAACGATGAATTTACGTGGCATATGTTATCGCGCGACACGTGTACAGATTTTTTGTTAATACCAAAGTACTTATATAACCTTTTCTTTTCCCATTAAAACTAATTCGCATCACCAATTTATTACAACAAAAAAATATAACCCGAACAAACCACATATAGACACGTGCACTCGGGCATTCCTCAAAATCAATAACTTCAAATCCATATTAAAAAAAAAAGGTAGCGCAAAAAGACGCGTGCCACATTATATTTCTCTCTACGACTGTCCTTATTCTTCATCACCGCCATTTACTCGTATGGCAAATATAATATAGTGATCGAAGAATTCAAAGTCATTACAGCCCGCGCGTCTAATTGCCCTGGCTATCAATTAATATTCACAAGGAGAAAACTACCCAAGAAACAAACATTATTTGCGCGCGGTGAAAGAAAGAGAGAGCCTTGCGCTACTACTAGCATATATAGGTATACATATTATACGGACGAAGACCGATGCTCATACGGTATTCCGACCTACAACTTGTAACGACGACGACGACGACGACTGCTTATATACACGCGCGCGGAACGCGGTATTATATTATAGGCTTATAATTAAGTTTACCGAATCCACATAGTCATTAAACAGCGAAAACTTGTTTCGTATGTGCGGCGGCGATTCTGAAAATTACGCCGCTATACGATGTATGTATATAACCCCCGCGATGTTTTCTCTAATAGCAGTGGCTAACGTTAATGCGCTTAGGAGCGCGAGCAATGCTGGTTGGTGTATATATATATATACCTGTCAATGACGCCGTCGTCGTCGTCTTCGTATGGCAATTCTTAAATTTTCCACTATATGTATATAACGATGATCGTCTGTAAGTTGACTTTGTATGTACGCATTGATATGACAATTTATAGTTAATATAGTCATGATTGTCATGAATTAGTGCGGGAATTATATATTAAACGTCATGATATATATCGATCAATGGATAAATTTAATTTAAACTTATGAATATTTTAAGGTATAACATTTAATTGGTCAGCTAATGATCTGGTAAGGGTGTGTAGGAGGTATATAGGATGGTTTTAGATACGGTCTTGCGGGTAGTGTTCAATTTTCATATTTGATTAATGATATACTTGAGAAATAGAGGAAGGCTGAAATAGTTAATAAAAATTTCAAAACGAAATAAGTCCGCATAATATAAGCGAATTGAATATTGGCTAAAAAATCTCCGTGAATAGCATATTATTACACTGAGAAAAATGTACGCAGTCACTATATGTGACTGTATCGTATATTAGTTGTCAAATTATAGTTACGATTTCTATTGTTTCTTTTCTGAGTAGAATATACATTGTTTTATTAGTTATTGATACTATATTTTAATATTATTAGCAGTATTAATCACATTATTACTAAATTTAACCATAAAATATGGTTGTAACGTTTTCGTAGTATACATTACAGTGTTGTAGATATTATTGGCTCTAAAATAATTAAAAAATAATAAAAACGAATGTTTCAATACAGAATACTAAAAAATCCACTAATTACAATGATCTCTCGAATCTATTACTATTATAGTAAATTTGAAATCGTAATACTAATTCACATTAAACTGCTATCTGAAATTGCAAATTAATCAAATGAAAAAGACTACTTTTTATACCATTTAATACAGTGCACAATCATCTGAATACTATTTTATACCATTCAATCTACCCCAAACACCTTTCACTACCCCAACACAAGTATTTTTCCCTCACCATTCAACTATACTTAATTTCTAAAAATCTCATCATTATCATTACAGAGATGCAAGACTTCGGCCTGCTCAGCAGCAAGACAGTTACAGAGGTCCTCATGCTCGAAATGAAAATGTCTCCAGGGGCCAAAACATTCCTCGTCAGCGGTTATCCGAGGAACATGCGCGACGTCGTCGAGTACTCCGAAAAGGTAAGAAAGAAAGAAAGAAAGAAATAAAACAAAACTCGCCCCCATACGTAATGTCAATGTACTCTCTTTACCTCTTTCTCCCCCCTTCCCTTTTTCTATATCTCTTCCTTTCATTAGGCTTTTATATTCAACCATCCACGTGTCCGCACGTATTATTACGTATACACACGCGTGTACACGGGTGAACGCGCGCGTGCGCGACAACAGCACAACACAGGCCTTGACTTCCAGAAATACACTGACGAGAAGGCGATAAACTTTTCATACGCGCGCGCTCGTGCCAAGTTCCCGATGTGCGGTAATTGATTTCCGACGCCTCGTTTCATTATGTCTACTATATAGCCGATAACGAGTGGGAGGGTGTCATTTGATTTCGGACTGCGCGGGGAGAGATTTTTAATGTGTGGAGTCGAGGGATTTGAATTTTGATGAAAGTGGAGAGATTTTAAGGGAGCTTTTTTTTAATTGTGTAAGATAGATTTGATAATTTGTATGTAGTTCATGAATTGAAATTTCGGGTTAAATATATAAATAGTGGAAAAGGAATGTTTATATTGAAGAAATGTTATTAAGTATTAGCGAATTAACGTTTAGATTAACAATATAACGAATATGTTTTAATAGTTAAAGAAATTGATTAATAGATAAGAAGCCATTCGTTCAAGATTTTTTCTTATATTATAAATGCACAATTTTTTATTTCTATTAATAGCAGGAGAATTTAATACTTTAAATTATTTTTCAATGATAAATTAATTTCTATTTATCAGAAATACTACTCGCGTGTATAGTATTCAAAAGAACAATTCATTAATAGCAAAGATTTTTATCTCTGTGTAAAATCTTCTTTGATATTCTAAATGTTATTACATTTCGAATAATTACTAAATCTAAATTACTAACCAAAACAATAATATATCAATGATAAGTACAGATGGAAACCCGGGAAGTACCATCCAATAACCTTCTTCAAACTACTTATACAACCTCATTAACATTTATCCCGTATCCTCTCAATTTACAATCCAGCAACCTCAAATCCACCGCACCCATCTCCGAAATTCGCACTGTAAAACACCCGCATCCGGCCACTCAAAATCAATAAACACGCGTATACGTATATATACAACACGCGTATCCACTCTCATTACGCTAACCGAACGTCGACTCCAACTCCCCCTACTCTCGTCTCTCTTGCAAAATAGTCGAGAACCGTACCTCTGCCGCGTAAGTATATATATATATATACACGAACCTTCCGGAAATATAGGTCGTACATTTAGCTAATTTTGGCCCTGTTGCGGCGGTGTTAACGAACCCTTGCGCGAAAAACGAGGCCGTTACGCACGTAGGTATACGCTCACGTTTATCGTCGAAAATTAGAAAGGGCATGTACACTATAGATATAATGTGTATAGGTATGGGGTATGGTAAGTTGTACCTCCACGTGTGTATATATACGTATAAAGTTCTTTGGGTACGCGGCGGGTTACTGGTTATATATATACACGCAGAGTTGACCCACTGACCTACTCCGGTTAACAGCCGAATTGTACACGCCCGCGCGCGCGTCTACGATGGCTAGACCCTATGTATGTAGGGGGGAATTGTACGTGTATAGAGACAGCGAGGGTGGATATAGGTTCTATATGTCGTTAGCATGGGGATGGATAAAGAGGTGTATGGACGAATGAGTATACATGATCCATTGAAGGGTAGGTGTATACGGGGTGTGGGATGTATAGAGATAGGGGATGGTTATGGGAGTATTGGGTGTGAGGATGAAATGTTATTTTGCGATTAATAATTGTAAATTTTTGGGTATTTTGAATATGTCCCCCCATTTAGTAATTGTAAAGGATACCTATAAAAGTGATGGGAAAGTGTATACAGGGGTTGAAAGTTACAATTACATCTGTTTTGTAGATTATAATACCAAAATCTTCCTTACACAATACGGTTTCCAATTAAAATAGACTTTCCTCAACAGTATACACACATTACAGAAGACTACGTTCAGACATAGGCTTAACCTTGACCGGTCATCCCGTCGTCGACCCCTCAACCCCCCGACCGAATTACTACCACCACCCTATATATTCTCAGAAATTAATTCTGACAGCGCAACTCTGTATACACACACATAAGTACACTGTCCACGCAGCTATATAGCATTCGATTTTTACAATCGCGCGGTTGGACCTCGATATAGATCATCCCGCGGCGGCGGCGGCCGATTCGCGCGCTATTTCTGTAACTCTCCCGCGCGGGTGTCTACCGCGTGAATATTTTATCGGGTTTATCTTTGCGCCGTTGCTCATATATATATACGAAGGATCGGTATAATACTATAATGTTCAGAAAGATATCGAATACTTTGGTGTATGAATCGTATATAGTCAAAATATGGTGCTGCGTCGATATAATTGGATAGCTATATGTTATATACGTGGGGTTGTTGAATTATGTTGGCGTTAATAATTTCTTGGTGATAATTTATATACAAGTGTTTTTTTGTATCTGAGAGATGGGAAGAAAAAAATATTTAACGAGGTGTAAACACGGTGAACGAAGGAATAAAATATTCACCGATCTTATATGGATGTAGATAACAATGTAAATTACATTTTTTTTATAAACTTTTTTTCTTTACGTTGATTTTAATCCGATGTAATGTATACAAATATCTTCCTTACACGTACGAATTACGTAATTTACCTTTCACCAGAGTTTTACCATTTCCTCAGTAGGACAGAGAGAGAGAGACTCTATATACCTACAAGTACAACTTTACAGTTTTACCCAGAACTTCCCTATTCGAAAATCCATCGGGTAAATTATTCCGTAAAGGTAACACAAACCGTGGCACCTTTCTACATATATACTTTGGAAAACTAACTTCCACACCAGCGCGACTATATGCAGTACCCCTCCAACTGCAAAACTTATATACACTATTGTCTTTTCTATAACCCACGAACGTTGCGAGCTTGCGAACTCAATTATCGACAGTGTTTTTCTCTCCCTCGCACTATGTTGCAAAATTGTAATCGACTAGCTATACGTATGTTTATCCTATACCATATATACACGCGCGTGTACACATAACAAAAAGTCTAAGCGTTTTTTTCGAAACTCCGAACAAATTACAAGCGCGTTTGCGAGCAAATAAACATACAGGCATCGCTGGCGGCAATTTCGACTGTCACGCGAACTTGTTTCTATACAGCGAATATATATATGTATGTATATAATATACTTGTTAGGAAGTGGAATTGTCGAGAGCCATACGCATTGATGATATATATACGATGGAGGGCTGAGTTTTCGTATTGGAATGTGAAATGAATTGGGATTTTAATTTTGTTTTTAGGATTTGATTTAAGTAAGTTATTCAAGAATTAATTTAATAATTAATTCAAAATTTTGTTTATTATAGATCCAAATCGTCAATGGAGTAATTCTCGTTGCTTGGAAGCAAGAAGTGCTCGAAAGACAAATCGATTACGGGGCACAACTCGGCCAAGTGATCATCGAATTAGCGAGAATGGAACTGCAAAATTTTTATAAAAGCGTCATGCCAGTTGCCGAATATTTTGATCAGAGTGAAATGCTGCTTGTGGTAAGAGACTCCTGGTCACTTTATATATTATTTTATACTACTTTTTTTTTTGGTTCTTCTATCAACACTTAATCACACAAACAGCAAGTAAATGTCTTTTAATAAACATCAATCGATATATATAATAAATTTAACGTACAAAACATTGAATCTTTTAATAGTTCTAAAAACGTTGTAAAAACTCAATAAGAAAATTGAAAAGTTACATGTCTAACTCGTACTTGTTAATGTCAATTATTAATGTTCTCCTCGTATTGTCAATCAATTAAACGTTATTTACGTTATACTACATATACAACACTCACAACTAACCCACAAATTACAATAATAATTTACAAGACACAATCAAACCACCATCCCTCACCCACTCGCACATTCTCCACAGGTGAACGGCGAGCGAAATCCATCGGAAGTCTACGTGGACTTTCGCGATGCAGTGATGCGTATACTCGGCCTCACGGAGGATAGCGAGGCCCCGAAAAGGCAAGTCTCGAGCTCGATGGAAGCGGAAGTAAGTTGACTTTTCTTCATAGAAGCGGACGTTGTAAGTTCTGCACCAAGCGCACGTGCACCGTCGAACTATGTTGTTCACGAAAATCGTTTTCTTTTTTTCCCCCTTCCCTCTCGCTGTCTACCGTGGATGAAGGTTGACGTCGAACGAGGACAGGATGGTGAGCCAGTGAGTCCAGTACCAACGGATACAGTGATACCAGGAGGACCAAGAGGTACGCCACCAACGCCAGTGATAGGGGAGGAAATTCTGCCGTCGAAGACAGCGGATATACCGAGGAAAGGGTTGCCGCCTATCGTTTGGGTGTTAGGTGAGTTGGACATTATATATATGTATCTGTAAGAGATTAATCTGTTTAGTGATTATAGGAATTTTATGGAATAATTCTGTGGTTTTCAGTAATAACCTTATTATAAGTGATGCAAGAGACAAATTTTTATTTAATCAGAACAGAAATTGATTGAAGTTGTACTTCTTTACTCGAATGAGCACAAGGAAAAATACTATAACTCCATTTTTCCAAAATTCTCCCGGTATAACCATATATCTCTATCTTTTCAAAATCATTCATGGGAAAACACTATAACTGTATCTGTTTTAAAAAAGATTCCCAGAAAAACCATTTAATTTTACTTTTTTTAGATAAACGAAATATGTATCGCAATTATCTAATTAGTCATCTTTTTATCTTACCATTTTCTATTTTCCAAACGTTTTTTTACTTTTTCCGTTTATTTTTTTTTCATCTTTGATTAATATCAATGGAAAAACATTATAAGTTTACTACAATTTTTTTTTCATTCTCGGAATAACTATATAAGTGACAGTCTATTTTTGATACATGATTACTAATTGGTTCAGTAATTATGATAAAAAATATGTCATTTAGACATGAAATCATAATATGCAGTGCTGCTTTATCTTATTTGTCTTGATTTTAAACACTGATGCGAAAATTGAGTCCCGATTTTCTCAAAATCATAAAAAATGCTAATATATGGTTATGCCGGGAAGTTACTTAATTCATTTTAGGTCTTACAATGTAAACTAAATCTTATAAGAAATAAAAATTAATATATAAAGATCATTTTTAAACCAATTCACGAAATAAATACAATTTAAATAATATTTTTAATCTTTTAATATTTTAAATCTGATCGAATTTTTTAAACAATTTTTAATTTGCTACCCTATAGTAGAAATCGATTCTATTATTTACCTAATAAATAGCTAGTTTCCCCAATAATTGCCAAAAACTAGACTCTTTTCTTAGCCATTTCTATCCATCAATGAAACGATTTTTTTTGTGATATTTGTCATTTAATGGATTCAGTTTTTTCACAAATTTACATTAGCTTAATTTTGATTATTTAAAAGACATTAAAGTTGAGAGTGAGGGGGACAAAATCAAACGGAAAAATCATTGTTTTCGTTTGTATTCCCTGAAACAGTACTATAAACGAATTATATATCAATAACTTGTGTTTACCTTTTGGTTAGCGATCTTTTTTTAATATTAACTTTTAAATACATTATCAGATTACGGAGGAAATTTAGTAAAATCGTTTCAAGGTTACTTTATCTCCATTAAATGGAGAATAGGAATGAACGGAAAAATCGTTTCATCACTACCTAGAAATTAGCCATTTTCACTAGCTGTTTATTATTTTCCTGCCTATTTCTGATAGAGACAATTTCTACCAGGATAATTTAAAATGGTTGACTACTTGATCAATCAAATCAAAATACCATTGAAATTTCTTATATACTTATACAAATATTGTTGTACTTCAACAGGTGGACCTGGAAGCAATAAAGCGATGGTTTGCAACCTGGCGGTAAAGAGGATGTCGAACTGGGTGCACGTAAACGTGGCGAGCCTTTTAGTAAAGTTGTCCTCGAGTAATTCGAAGATCAAGGATGCCCTGGTCAGCGGCGAGTTAGTGCCAACGGACGTGGTGGTGCTGTTGATCGAGAAGCACATACTCCTGAATCGCGACAGTAGCGGGATTATCATCGATGGCTTTCCTAGAGACTTAAAACAGGCCAGAGACTTCGAAGAAAAGGTGAATATTTCATTTACGAATTTTCATATAATGATACGAAAAAGGTGCGTGTAAGGCTTATAAATAAGAGTCGTCGGATAAATCTTACGTCGTTTATTAATTAAACTCATCCCATAGAGTGGCGCTGGCTTAGGTGATATATATAAAATTTTATTTTACGCACTGTACCATAAAGCAGCATTTTGTGCACTCATAGGGGTGCATAAAAACGAATTCCACGCACACTATGCTAACAAATATGAAACTGTATTGCTTAAGATATACTTGTATAATAACTTCTTATTTCCATAAGAGACTATTATCCGTTAACTTTGCCTGAATTACTAGTCAGATAAAACTAAAGTAGTCCCCTAAAATTTCCCTAACAAACCACCATAACTAACCATTCTCTCTCAATCTATCCTGCCAAACAGTTCGGCCAACGTCCAGAGATGCTGCTCTTGGACGTATCGAAACAGCAAGTGAGTCGTGGTCGGCTCTACGACGGCGCCGAGGCGTTCGAACGTCGTCTCGAGCTATTCCGTGAACTCGCATTACCAATGCTCAAGAGCCTTGACTCCGAAGGCCGGCTAAGCATCGTCGACGGTGACACAGAGCTGCCCGCGGATAGGCAGCAATTCGCTTCGGCACTTCTCGAGCTTATGCGGCGCGCTTCTAGGCACGAAGATGATCCTAATAGGATCAGCGTGCTATCCGAGCCTGACGAGGAGGACGAGAATGTCGTAGAGGAAATACTGGCCAAGACAACGAGGCAACAGGCGCCAAACGGTGTGGCTAAACCTGTTGGCAATGGAGTGGCCCATCGAGCGAACGAACCGGTTATGAGCAATGGTGTTGCCGGTAAAGATTTAACAAGATTTTTTGGCAGATTTCGGTTGTCGTTTCATTTATAATTTGTTTTATTGAGTTCTTTTGCAATGCATGCCTTGGTTTTATTGAGATATGGGGGGTTTTGGGTATCAGTAGAATGGTCCGCTTAAGTCAGCCTGTGCATATATATACATATACGATAAAGTTGATAACATTTTTCGCATAATCGTGATCATATTTTCTAAATTAAATAAATCATTTATTGTTCGTCACTTGTAGTTATTGTTTATCATCTTTCTAGATTATGTCGTATCGAACTTTCATCAACTATTCAGAATCATTTTCAGTAGTTATACAAAAGAAGTACCGAAAATTTTGGACATTTCTTTTAGTGAAATTAAAGATCGCGATTATTTTTTGGGTACTTAAGAGGATCCCGATTATAGGTTTTAAGTTTTTCGACACTTTTAATAATAAGAAATTATGCATTTCTGCAAAATTGCACTAACAATTGTTTACATTTAGATAAACACTTATTTTTATACAATCTGCAATTTATTAAATTCTCAAACGGTTTGTTCAATCTTTTTAATCTTGTCCGCATGTTTCACCATATACTTATATACAATAAACAATTTACAATAATATTTTATTTACTCTCTAACAATGAATAAGTGCAAAATCACTTACTAACTCAAACAAGTAACCAAATCGTCTAACTCTTTATGAAATATTCATTAAAATAATTATTACTAGGTTTCTTCACCTATATTCGCATTAATAAACGACCTTTTTTATATACTTACTCATTATTAGCGAGTAATATACTTGACTTCCGAAAACTTATACACAGTCAATCCAAAATGTTTGGTACTTTACTAAACCTCACCCACACCACGAACCAATAACAGCCTGCCCTGATCAGCTTGAACGTTTTCTCTTCACAGGTGGTCGCAAGATACCAGTGGCAAATGGCACGTCGCATCTAAAAAACGCCGCTCGCAAGGCAGCAATTGTCACTACCATCAGTACCAACAATCGTAAACAATCTAACAACCAACAAAATGGTAATGGCCAACAACGTGCTCAGCCAAAAAAATCCACCACGACACGCTCGACCACTCAACAACAACCGCAAAAACCTAAACAGCAGCAGCAGCAACAGGCAAATGGCGGTCCACATTTGTTACAAAATGGTGTAACGCCAAGAATGGCGAATGGTGTACCTCCGCGAGTACCAAATGGGTTTCTACCAGCGTCTAATAATAGGGTAGCACCTGTAGCAAATGGCGCTGGTAACAGGCACAACGGAGCTGCAACGATAAGCAGTGTGGATCCACTTAGACGGATGTATACAG
The DNA here is from genome assembly GCA_035583055.1 of Torymus tubicola. NCBI lineage: Eukaryota > Metazoa > Arthropoda > Insecta > Hymenoptera > Torymidae > Torymus > Torymus tubicola. The sequence goes on from JAWWEQ010000010.1 coordinate 1,316,481, forward strand.
AAGTTGAGGGTGGATATGTACAGCCGCCTACGAATCTGCACATTTAGCCCCACGGAGAGACTGCTGAAGTGTATATAAAACGATCGTGGGGGTGATGTTATAGCGTGATGACGTGAGGTGAAGAAAAGACTTCGCGAAGTGCACGGGTGATGGATGATTGGGTGAGGAGTGGTTGGTTTTCTTTTTCTTCTTTTTTTTGTGGAGAATGTTTCGTTGGGAATTGCAGCCAAAGTTTATGACTGAAATGAAAATTAAGATTGGAGGGGGGTGTCGGAGCCGAGTGTCGATCACGTTGTGTTGTTTGTATACTCATATTTTGGTTTTCTTTTTACGATATTTATTTATTTAAATAAGATATTAATTTACGTAAATGTATATTTTCTTTTTTGTTTTTATTTAGTTTTCTTGTTTTTTATAAACGTTTTTCGTTACCTATCTGGTTATTGCTTTATTAACTCATCCCCAAAATTTGTATGACATATATATGGCTTTGACATCCTCTTCATCGAAGTTCTAATTTTCAGAGAAAGAAATATTGTAATCTACTTTATCATCCGTTACTTCGCAAAGTTAGACAATTTCAAGAATAATATTTATTAAAATCAATTGGAATTTTCATAATACTGCGTAACAAAGTAAAAATTCCATTGTTGAAAACGGTGCGAATTTTGCATACAAAATAAATGCGTCAATTATTTAATGCAAAAGAATGATTTAAAGTTGCCGGTATTAAAAACAGTTGACGTTAATAAATTCATTCTTGGTACTATATAGAGACTCGAAAACGCTTAACAAACACAGTTGGAAAATGTACAGAATTCTCGTAGCATATATATATGAATTAGCACTACTCATGTTATTACTTTAAAAAGTATTTTTCATACGAAGCAACATACTTATACGTTGAAAGTTTTATTGATTTATCAATACTAAATACCCTCACTATATATATATATATATGTACTTCCAACTGTGTATAATGTTTATTGCACATTTTTCATTTTTCTGTCTGCAATAACAAATCCAGATACTCATAAATGGACTTGAGAGTATTTTTCTAAAATGAAATATTATATCCATGTAAAACATTTAAATTTTAATAACATGTTATCCAAAAGGAATTTATACAAATAAACTTTTGAACGATTGTTTTCAAAATATGAATTTAAAAATTAACAGATCATTTCAACAAAATTAATCACGATAGAAAAATGCTCAAACATAGAATATCTTATTACTTTAGTTGTAATCTCATGAACTCCTGAAAGCAATTATTATAAAAATATTATATATTTTTTAAGATATGCATGTGACTAGATTTAACCTTTAAGTAAGCTGAAACATAAAATTTAAGTATAATTGAGTCTCGTTATAACGATATTTTTATTAATGTATTTATTACGCGTATGTCGTACAAAATTTTATTAATCACAATAATCTATAGAAAAGCATCGACTCAATGTGTGACTAGATTTATATACTTAAAGGTTAATGAAAGATATGTATGTACTTTTTTCGAGATTAGATAACGTGCGTCTAAACCGATAGACTGTTTTCTATACCTAAGGATAAATGTCGAAACGTGCGGAAAACAAACAAAATTTTAGACACTTAAGATGCATGACATAAGGAACAAGTATAGATTTAAATGAATTTTAAGCTACTGCGAAAAAATGTACATAATCGCGTAAATATGTATACGGTGAAGTCGATACATTAAAGTGCGATACTGAAATAAGAAACATAATTGCGTATTATAAGGAAGAAGAGTCGTTCTATTTTCGAAAGCGCATTGACGATGCCTATGTTTTCTCGGCGTACTTTTCTATTTCGACAATAGGTCATTATTTTTTTATCTTTGGGACTTAGAATTGTAAATAACACAAATATCTTAATTTAATAATTCATAAAAAAGTTTTATGTTCTTTTTTTCGAAAGTTATTCTAATTTTAACCTTTTGTAGAAAATTATATAAAATACGAATCTTTCTAAAAGAACCTATCACTCGAAATATTGAAGTATGCCTATTACGTTTTACATTATCATTCGTACGAGATTGTCGCTGCGTCGATAATCGATTACTGAACTCTTCTTTTATACTAGTTACAATTCACCACTTCTTTTTTTTCCCCCCTCAAAATCAAATTTCTCGTGCACACAAACACACGATTAGTAGCTAAACAGCTAACAGTTTCTAATTTATTAAATCATCCATAGAAATGCCCGAGTACAAATGAACAAAGAATTTAAAATCGTCGCATGTAAGTGAAAAAAATTGTTATTGTAAAAAGATGTACTTAAGACAGCAGAAAAATGCAGGGAGCAATCAATAGTTTTTAAAGTCGTGTCTAATTTTTATATCTTATACAAAAAAACAAATCAAGAAAAATTATAATCGTATCTATATGAAAATTATATGGAAAAAAAAATGATCCGCTGGCGGGTTTCTATTATACTCTAAACTAAGGTTTCTATACTTGAAAAGTAAGGAGTTGACATTAACGCATACGTATAGTATCGAAAAATCATTAAAAAAAACATCAATGAAGTACAGATAAGGTATAAATATAAACATTTTTTTTTAAAGATGGTTTATGCACTTACATGTAAAAACAATTTGTTTACATCTGCTCATGACATTTCTCCATCTTGCATTATAAATGCAATGAAAAGAATCAAAACTTTTAAAGTATTCTGTTGATAACGTTTTTTTAACGAAAGCAGTTTTGTTGAAACTGAAATGTTATTTAGTAGTGTATTAAGTAGTACATTAGCTCATAGAATCTCCTTTAAACTTTTATTAAGATCGAAGACTACTTTGATTATTATTAATTCATTAATTTTTCTAATTTTAATTCACAAAATATGTTATTTATGTAAATTACCTCCAACCTCAAATCTAATAAATTTTTAGTAATTTTAGTTGACGAATGATTTTTTATATATCATATAAATTATTACAAACTATGATTAATATTACAATACTGCTAATTTTTAAGAAGTGCCTTACGGTCTTTGATCTTTAAAATAAGATTTATTTTAATAAAATAATTAATGCATTCTCATAGTTATACAAATAAGTTGCTTCAAATATTATTCGCGAAAGAGCGAGTTTTTACGTCTTCTTATTAAATAATTCATATTACATTATTACATTCTTGTCACTACCGAATATACTTTGAAGAATTTACCATTGTTTAAGACAGCGATTACCGGCGATGTTTTAAGGGTCCAAATATTCAATGCCGAATAATATACGTGGTTCATGTTAAAGAAGTTTTATTATGTTAAATTTTATTCTATATACAAAGGTAAATAATAACCAGTTACATATTCATATTTAATCCCAGTTGTTTTGTATATCATAAAATAATTCGTTAAAAGTTAAGAGAGACCGAGCGATATGAGCGATTTTACGTTTAGTTCAATGTTGAATGTACAGAATCAACTAGAATGCAATAATAAATAATCTCTACACTAAAATGTTGGTTTGTTAATGATTTATTTTCCCATATCCATTATTTTATTGTCCTTTTTGCCTCCTCCTAGATGAAACTTTGTGGTGAAAACAAATTTTGAAATAATACACTGATAAAAAAGATTTGAGAAGGTACAAAACATTTTAGAAAAATTACCATCTTTTACACGGCCGTGTAAAATTTGTTTTGAAGTGACCATTGTACATCTATACATTTATATGTACGGTTCCAAGAACCGGTAAGTAAAGTACGTTCTTTCAAAGTTTGAATGCCTTTTGATAAACGTGTATACCTACATATGTATATGTGCATGCTATAAGAATCAGTCACGCAGTCATTTCAATGACTTTTTTTATATATGTTGTTGTAGGTTATGTATATAACCTTTTTTATTCTTGGGACTATATGGCGAATTCGAAATAACGTAAATTTTGAAGGAATTCTTGGTCCAAAAGTGTTGGGGATGGTGGGGCAAAATTTTCACTTCAACTATATATATTATAGGGAGATATAATTTTATTTTAGTTCTTGCAATAATTAGTATTTTTGTTCTTAGAGATGACCAAGATACATTGAAAATAAATAAAAAAAGGTACAAATTTACTAAAACATGAGTACGTGATGAGATATGATTGCAAAACATTCAGTCGATGGTAAAGTTATAATACTGAAGCTGCCAGTGAAGTTGAAGATAAAAACTAAATAAGAATTTATGAACTATGTGAAATCTAAGGGGACTTGCGTGGCCTAGACGCTCGGGGCACTTCGCTAACCTTTGTTACAACGCCACGTTCTCTTCACCTAGTAGCATTGCTAAAAATAATCCAATGAAATCAATTACAATTTATAGAAATTGAATTGATTTCCATATGACTTGAATAACTTCAATTGACATCACCAAAAAATACACTGAGATTGAATTGATTTTAATTGCCTTTTTATTTATTTTTTTTTAAATTTATTTATTCATTTTAATGTAGTTCAATTTATTTCAATAAATTTCGACCTTAATTGATCTGAATTGATAAATTTACCATAAATATCCAATTAACTTGAATAGATTTAAAAAAATTTTAACTTCAATTGAGTTTAATTAAAAAATTTACCATAGGTATCTTATTGACCGCTAGGCGGTGCTCTAAAACTACAACACCATCAAATTAGAGCAGCCAGATTATATAAGGAGCGGAAGACCTGGAGTGGGCAAAGCCGCCCGCCCACCCCACATCTTCAGACAGGATGGCAAGGGGCGGCGTGCTTCGCGTGAAAATGTTCATTCAATTCAATAAAGTCGATGAACATAAATATACATTAAAAAATTTCATTAAAGTCAATTGAAATCAAAGTAGTATCAATTGACGTTAATAAACTTTTTCAATGTATTTGAAAAATTCAGTCAAATCAATTAACTTTATTCGAAAAGTTTATTAAAATCAATTGAAATGAATTGATTTTACTCTGATTTCAATAGACTTCAATGTACTTCAATTGAAATTTTTCTATGTACTTTTTTGTTCGCCGACTGTATTAAATTAACTTGAATGAACATTTTCACAATTAAGATGTACAATAAAAATCAATTAAAAAATTTTTAATGTACTTTTTTTAGCAGGAAGTGCACACGACTTTCCCCGTCAGTAATTTCCGCAGGTTCTCGGTGCCTGAGGCTGGCTGCATAGTCGGAAAAGGGGGGATCGGACGGAACGAACCGGGTAGCAAAGAATGACTCACGATATATCTAGTCCGTAATGACCTCTGACGGCTCTTCTTCGCTTTGGTGCTGTAGGGGCGACCTTGGGGAGGCGACCGCGGTAGCAGTCCTGACAGCCTCTTGCTGCGCCTCTTCTCAACGGGTTCGCGCTCTTCTTCTTTTCCTTCGCCTGCTGGAACCGTCGCTTCCGCTCCGCCCGGAGTTTCACTTCTTGGGAGCGTCGTGCCTCCTCCTGGGCAGCGGCGGCAAGCCGTTAGTCTTCCCTCCACTGGACCAGGTGGGCTTCTTCTCGGCGCTTCTTCGCGACTATCCAAGCCCACGTGCTCAAGCAGCACTCATTACTGTGAACCGAGGCCAGGAATTTTTATATATAAAAGTGTACTACTAAATTTAAACAAACAGTGTGCGTCTCGGAACGCCTGGCAGAAGTGATAACTTCAATTAATATACGTTGAAACTATTTTAAAAAAAGGTTTGAAATATAATTGGGCC